>JAQFYC010002132.1:0-27946 GCA_034694165.1 Tomocerus mixtus | reverse complement strand
TATGTACCAGTATACTACAACCAATGCAATAATGTACTGTCGCTGTACAGTGCATAATTATGAAGATGTACATGAAGTGCCCACTGTTCACATAAAGTAGAATATAATTCCCAATTTAAGCACAACTCAGAAAAATTTATGTCACCGAAAATTAATTTACACTAATATTTAGAGTTAGATTTTATGCAAATAAAGCACTTATCACATAACATAAGCTGTATTTAAAAAGTCCCTGGATAATATGAGTATACATTTAATACACTTATTACCTTTAATCCAATACAGTTGATATCGTTGATAGTTCCTCCCGTTAAAGCAGATATATATTTTTAGTAAATATATTAAGGCAAATCCAAGGTAGTCTTAATTTTTAAGCTAACAAATTATTTTTTCTGTCACCGGATATTCTTTCGTATATTTTTACCAGTTGTTTCTGTATGCCGTCATTGCCGTCTAGTCCAAATACAGTACTGTGAAGTACTACTTTCAAAAGCTGTATCTCACAAGATTATCTAAAGGATCTAGGTTAAATACTACCTATGACCTCTACTCTACATTGGCTGTTATCTTAACTAATCATATCTTGACCACAATATGCACAGAGTACTACAAATTACAAATTGTAATTCACCAAGAAGATATCTATGCGTAGCAAATATATTTTGAGGATTAGAATAGCAGATAGACATGCAAACAATAAGAAGATAAATTCTTGTAAATTATCTGCTATTGAAACAGCACCAGCAACCGCTTATGTGTTTGTAATAAGTATGTAGTGAGTACATATGTAAAATACACCGTTTACCTTATCAAAGCTTCAAATTATGCATCTAGGATATATGTCCATGCTTTCCATGATCTATTATTCTACATACGAAGTACCCAGAAAGCATTTTATGAAATGAAGGAATGCAGAGAAACTATTATAGATACTTTGAGGTCCTAAGGTACGGTACAAGTATTCAATTTTCTCCAGAATCTAGAAAAAATCCGCAATCTGTATATCATGATAGTAAGGTGGTATTTCTGCTGTTCAGCATAAGGCTGAAATTCTCGAAGTATCGTCACGTAACGATCTCTAGTTGAAAAAATTATTGTAAAAAACGCATAATGTCTTTGATATGGATTTAAATCAGATTTAAATTGTAGCGCATTGCAGAACAAAGGAATCTATTGACAACGATACTATTTGTTTGTATTGGTTTCAAAAGGATTTTCATCTATGTAGAGCAAACTTTTAAGAAAACCATTCATTCCTCAATTGGCAACCCTACATTCAACACGCACAGCAATTTTCGCTTCAAAAATTTTGATTTTCTTGATATTTAAGTACCACTTTTTAACATTTTTAAATTTTCTTACCCTATCCTCACATAATACTCAACATGAATAATCAATATAACTGTCAAAATCCCTCTGGAGTTCGTGGCCAACAAAGTACTGGCTCCTTGAACCAAAACCAGAATGGTCAACCCGCGTACACCCCTTACATGTTTGGGAGTTCTTACGGACCGGGAATCAACCGTGGATCTTCAGTGAGTCGGGGAGTGGCGTCTACGGAATCAGTTCGAGCTTGCATGCATTGGCCATTATCTCTGGAGTCAAAGAAAGGTATAAAAATCTCTATTTTCTAATTACCTGCAAGAAAATGTATGATTTGCATGAACATTTCTGTCTGCTCGAAAATCTGATTTTCCAGTTCAAAAATTCATAATAGTCTAATTTTCTGATTGAATTTTGCTTCCAGGAGAAGCTCAAGGTCCTTCTATGAGCTGGAGTGGTGCTGGAAACGGAAGTGGAGCTGTTCCCTTCAATTTTTACAATGGACAATCTCCTAAACCTCGCCAGCAGCAGCAACAAGAGCAGGAGCCAACGCTTAATTACCCTCAGCCCACGGCGTTTATCCAGATGCAAGGACAAGGTAAATATGAAACCATAAATATACTTATTAGAAAATGTACAATTTGCATGGAAAATCAATTTTCACGCATTTTTTTTTTCATTTACAGGGGGAAAAGGTGAAATGATGCAGCCATTGAGCATTCCTTGTCAAATGGGACCTTTAGGTACTGACCCCAATCGGATGATCCAACCAGTGGAGCCCCTGACCATTAAAGTCATCGCCCCAGCTCGCCCAGCTGGAGGAAACCCTGGAGGAAGTTTCACTCCCATGACATTTCAAGTCGGCCAACAGCATTTCCAAAGATGAGGTACAACGTCCAACCCCAGAGTGAATAATATCAGTATTTCTGCCTAAATTTCAAATAATTGTCAAAATCTTACAAGTGTGTATCCATTATCATTTACTCATATGAAACCAAAAATGTAATTATGACATAATGTAAATAATAATCCTGTTATGCTCTAATAAATCAGACGATCTTTATAATTCAATGAGAATACTTTATTTCATATTTTCAATTCATTTTCATTCCCCTTTTGAGGTAGCTGCCTTCTATCAATCTATTTATCGTACAGTACTCATACGCAAGCATCCAGTATTATAGTGGAGTGAAATCTAATGGCATTCCATTCACTAATCGTAAGCACATCACACTCTACCCAAAAACAACATTAAAACACATTTTACGGCAAGACTTTTTCATGTCACAAAACACTATATAGGTAATTTCATTCATCATTTATATTTGAAACTTTTTAAAAGTGCAAATATTCATAGTTTAGCATAGCAGCATTAACTCTACCTAGATTGTAATGTAAAGTGTAAAAGTACAAAACAGTTTGAAAAAATTTCCAGTAGCGTAGTCACACTTTTAAAATAGAAATCATTCTGTAAATTCAGATCAGAATTTTATTATTAGTGCGAATACGAAATTAAAGAAAACAGTCTATCAGGTTTACAGTTTTATACTTATACGAAAAAACAAAGATCTAAATCTAAATTAGAGCTAAAAATGAACAAAGTTGCTGAATAAATTAATTGGCAAGCATCGAGATTAGATTCAGTTTCCTTAATTAGTGTAATATTAAAAATTATTTTACTTTAACAATACTTTCTTGCATTTTGAGACTTCTTTGTCAATTTAATTGAGATTTGGCAAGTAATACATAAAATTAATTAGTTAATAATTTACTACACGTTCATTTGCATTGTCATATACTGTAGTGTAAATTGTAAATATTAGTTTTATAGTACAAATTCTTTGTCTTTTTCATTCGTTGTCTTTGTTCACTGATTATGTAATTGAACACAATTATTTCATTGTATTTTAACTGTAAATTGTAATCTAACGTTCCATAAATAAGGCCACGTCGTTTTAATTCTTGGTCGAATGCTATTTAGACTATTCGTACTATTTAGAAGTGGGTAAGGGTACTTATCTTTCCTAAAGAGATTCCTCCTTTTGTATTTAATTCAACATTCAATTTCTGTAAATAGTAAATGGTAAATAGAACTCTTTTCTTACTAAGTAAACTTAACTTTTAAAAATAATACATAAAGCTATATAGTAAAAGAATGAAAACAGTAATTATTCCCATTATAGCTATGCTAACGTAGCATAACAATACTTTCAGTTTTAAATTGGTCGGAAAACGTTCAAAAAGTCAATTCTTTCAAACTGACTGTTAAAATGTTAAATTAATTAAAACTAGTAATTAACCAGTTTCATACAGCAATATTATGCTATCGGTAACACGTGATTCAAATCCTAGACCTGAGTTATTAATCAATATAATTTTATGTACATTGATATGATATATCGTAACTTTTACTAATTGCTAATTTATCTAGCTAATTACGTACATTATTAATTACATTTACAGACACTACAATTACAAATTGTATACACAGATAAATTAGTTAGTTTTATTTTGCTACCTATACATTTAATTTCTGCTACTATAACTGTCATGTGAGAAAAATCTAGCTACAACTTAATTTAATTATAATATATTGAGACGCAGTCACATTTCTAATCATTGTAATTTAATTACAATTAATTAGTTCTTCCTGTCAAATAAAGTAGCTACTGCCGCTGTTATGTCATGTATATCATTAGTTTAGTAAGTAGTAGACAAATTATATTCAAAGTACGTATTATACAAAAACGGTCAATTTACATTTCATAAGCTAACTATTTTGTACTCTTAACTATGTATAGTAAATAGCTGCCTTAAGTTGAATGAAAGGCAATTGCAATTAATTGTCGAATACAGTGTACTGCAAAAGGTGTAAATGTAAAGCTATCCCATAATATATGTCTACAAATGCACATCGTACGAATTCCAAAAGAAAGGACTTCTTTTTTCTTATCTTAACTTGCAATATACCCGTGCTGGCTATAATTCCTTTACAATTCAAAATTAACTCACTTCTCCTCACGGTATTTACAACGGTAATTATAATTACTAACTCTAATACAGAATAAGTCTTTCCTAATGATAATCATACAGTTAATTACACGATACATTACATGTGAAAACGCATTAAAATACAAATAACCCATTCGGTACTCGGGTAAGGGTCGATGTTTGGTAGCATTATAAATACACGATGCATGTCCATGTCCTTCCACTAATAATAATGTATGTTACAATTTCGTGTTACTTAAATAATAGATATTGATATAACATACATTATGACTGCAAAACCTTGGCTTCTATTATAATACAATTAATTGTAAATCAATAAAAATAAACTACATAAAAATTATATCACTTCTACTCTTGAGTCAGTCATCCGTCACCTTTTCGTTATAAGAGGACGTTGAGGAAGACGCAGAAGATGATGTAAAACTTCCTGAGCTACTAGTTGACGCTGATGTCCCTGAGTTTTCACTCCTATATGAAAATAATAAGGAAAATATTAATAATGTGTCTTGCATTGATTAACTTTGCGAAATAAGTAAAAAATTGGCTAAGAATGTTTGAAACTTACATATTTGAAGATGTTACACTAGAGTGAGCGTTACTATTACTACTACTATGCATGGACGAATGCACTTCGACCTTTAACTTGGCCGAGACTTTGGTCTTCGTCGAGTCTCCACTGTCTCCAAATGTTTCAACGACCACCTGCGGCTGAACTATTATCTCAGCACTCCTGTAAGAATAAAATGAAATATTATTAGAATACCTATTCAATGTAAAATTTACAAATGTTGAAAATTGAAATAATCTTGAAAAATGTACCTTCTGGTCGCACAAGAGCTGGGCTCTTCAGTGATTGTGGACAGACTATTTTCACTGGGAGCACGACTATTAGCTCCATTTCGACTGGAACCACCGTGGTAGTAATTTCCGCCTCGAGAGCTCGAGCCTCGGAAACTATATGGGGGAGGTGGGTAGGAGTTACGCGAGCTTTTGCTTCCTGAGCGACCACTCCGTTGTTGTTTACTTCCTCCATTTCGTTTCGGAAGCGGAGAGGGAGTAAGTGGCTGGAGAAGTGCAGGATCTTCTGGTGACAAGCCTACCAGCCAGCAAGTAGGTTTCAAAACCGACAAGAGACTGGGCAGGAGTAGAAGGAAATTCGCCAAAGAAAATAAGGCTGACAACGCGACGAGAAGTGTAAAGTGTGTAAATATAAACATAAATTCTGGAGAATAGAGAATTAAAGCCGTGAGGGTAATTAATACTAAACTTTGAACACATGGTGGGCCCACCAAGTGGAAGGCTACTGCACGCCGAACAGACACTGGGCCTGGGATGCAGCAAAATGCCTGGAAAATAAACAAAATAATCAACATTAAGGATTTAATACGAGTTAAAAGCGTATTAACACGTAAACTCATGTATAGAAGGAATTTCGACAAGACCAAGGAAAGGAATGGTATAGTTATGTATTAGCATGTCACTTCATGAGTAATTAGTGCCGAAACTTACCACAAGCATTTGTATTGTAGCTACGACGACAAGACTGACGCCCAAAAGAGCGATTTCCACCGGTAAAGCGTTGAGACCAACGCCAAGCCAGCCAACAATGCCGGCTATTTGAATAAGCGTCACTAATGCGATTGTAAAGACCACTCCTACTGGACGAAGAGAGCATCCCAAAGAAAAGAAAAGAATGACTGATGTAACTGCAGCAGCACTGCCCACCACTATTCCAGATTTCATCGGCAGGTCTAAGTACTGTTCGTAGAATCTGAATGGAATTCCCCAAGGGAAAACTGGCAATCCTCTCGCTTCGAACATTCCACAGATTTGACGGATTTCTCTGACGAAAGCCAAAATCTGCGATTCTAAAAGAACAAAACAAACGAAAATTAACATCAATCCATATCTCTATTCTAATTCTATATTTAAACAAAAGCAATCCATTATCCTAATTTCCTAATACATAAACAGATGAAAATATAGTAAAATCACCTTGATCCTGTTCAGCCTGGTCATCCCTTACAGTTCTGAGTAGGTATGAAATCTCAGCATACTTAATAGGAGCCGATTTAGGTATTTTCAAGTCCTTATCTTCAGGGCTGTGCACCCAATTACGAGGCTCCGGCTTAAGATTGGCTGCAGTGGAGCCATAAGCTAATGGATCGTTCCACGCCCAAGCTGTTAAATAGACGTAAAAGGCTCTGGCGTTGACAACTCCCTCCCCGTCTACGAGTCTATTCCCTGGCAACTGCAAATCAATCAATCAAGTTAACGATTGTTTTTGACATCCTTCGTCCATCTCCTTTTCTTAGGTCAGAGTCAGACCAACGCATAATATTCTAATGCTCACCTGAGTTATGTCAACTGGATGATCAACGTGTCCCGTTTGTACGGCCAACTTCCAAGCCAAAATTCCATCGGCGCTCGCATTGTCATTCCATCCTTCTTTGTGGAGTTTGCCCTCTTTCCATTCCTTATCAAATTCAGATTGCAAGCGCACTAGCCAAGATCTAAAGACGGATAACCACATTGGTGGCACTCCTCCATTGTCATCTCGTATTACCCAAGGAAGACCACTCATTGTGTCATGAAATCGATGTAACAACCTATAATAGAACAAACACAATCATAAAATTTTACAATTATAGAACTGCATACCTTCCACATATAAATGGTAAACAACATTTTAGTTTTTGAACAAGCTAAGATAACTTAACTTTTAACTTTACAATAGGTAGTCATATAAAATCAAAGTAAGATGACATTCTTCAAATACAAAAATAAAGTCATTGTTGACAATCTAAGTGACATAAAGTAAGTGATAGACAACTTGACATACTTTTGATTATTGGGATAGTCGAAATTGGCTTTCGTAACTGCTCTCATGTGGTAAACGGGAAATAATTTCCCTTGTGCTGTGAGGAACTGATATTCAGAAGAGTTCGAAGGCACAACATCCGTGATAGGTAGACCCAGCCGCAGTCTTATCATTCCCAAACCAGACACAATAATCCATGCCAGGTACACCACTCCAACCACACCCTGTAATATCAAATCAAAGTCAACATTAAGCAATAACATCAATACTCAACATAACTCTAACCAGACCAAACTAAATAGCTGAAGGAAACCATTCAAATAACATAACTTTACTTGACCCAACTTAAATCACCATCGTAAACCAAACCAGAACACATCAATAAAATAATTCACCGTTACTATCTACAAGTACAGCAATTGCAATGCTTAGCAATCAAGAATAGGTCTAGTCTGCTCTGGACTACTAGACTGGAGATAGTATCAATGATATTTTACAATGCACATCTAGAAGTATATTATTACTATTAAATTACGAGTACTATAGAAAAATTATAATATAGCTATGACTTGTAAATATTTTATCTTTCTATGTAGTATAAACGGACTTTGGACAACAAATAGCAATCACCATCAAATTTATCAACATGCCTACGTAATTTTGGTCACTACTTAAATATCATATATCAGAAGGGACACCCTTCGCCATATAACAATAATAATAATATGATTTTACTATAACTTGTACATTGCATTCCTTAAAAGTTAGTTTGACGGAATGACTGAGTCGGGTCCGTCTAAATTGTCTGCTTAAGATTATTGTAGAGATGAGAAGAACGTGTACATAACAAAGTTCTATAATAAAAGTGTTATGTCTTCAAGACATCCATATCCCACAACATAACACAATACAATAACTATAACTTCCAAAAGCTAAGGCAAGGGAAGGGCTTTATTACATTAGGACCAGGCCAAGCACAAGTCCTGGTCTGACTTGACTTTATAGTTGGTCATTTTGTTGTTCAAATGAATTGTGTTAAATTGTGTAGTACCATATTACTGTAATGTAAGCAGCCACCTTAGGTTTCAAAGTTTCAACTCAAAATTAAGACATTCAATTCAGGGTCAAACAAGGCAATAAAACGATCCTATCCTTCGTAGAAAAATGACAGCTTTACGATTCAACATTGAAAGTCATTTCTCCCAATTTATTACTCAGTTAAGCTGAAACTTGGACTTATCTTCCCTAATTGTCTGGGCCTATTCGCTCGGCTATTGAATTACATTGCCTTGCTTTACTAAAGTTGGAAAGTTAACAAGCAAGAGCAACGCAAGGCGGTACTTGAGAGAAGATTGGATTGAATTTCGCTTGCATTGGATTACATTACATTCTATTGTACTGGAACATTATTAAGGACTTGGACGGACTAGCTAACTATCTAACATAAACATAAATATAATAATAATAATAAATACTCTACTCCAGTTACAACAACTAAATCCTAAATTGTAGAATAAAAATTTATATTACTTTACATTACGTTAGGAATTTGGATCAACTTACCTTAAACCATTTCCAATTAATTACAGTATTGTAGTACTCGATCCAATTCTTTGAGACTTCTTCGTGCCCTTCGTCATAATCCCCAGCTTCGACATCCCCAACTTTAGAATCTTTTCCCTTATCATCGCAAATGAACACAACACTATCTCGTCCGTCGTTACTTTGTTTGTTACTATAATTCACACTGTTCGTGTTATTGCTCTTGCTCAAATTCACATTATTATTTTTCACGATTGCAGGTCCGAATTTATTTTTGCTTGAGCGGTTGTTGTTGGACGATAGGAAAGGAACTGATTGAGCACATGCCCCTGGAGCACATCCGGTATTATTAGCCACATTTGCACTAGCACAAGCAGTGCTCACTTTTCGTTTTTTCAGAACGGTTTGACAAAGAGCAGGGAAAACGATCAGGAGACCGAAAGAACTCACTACTATCAGCATTGAGCCCTAGAAAAACAAAATGTCAGTCAATTTTCCACATTTTACTTACACAATGGTAAAATAGATTCAAAATGTTTCTATCATTTACCTGTAGAGCTATTGATCTTACAGCCGGAATAGGAAATATTGCTCCCGCACCGATAAACACCGCAGACACAATAATTCCCAACAATAGCGAAAATCCATGACGTTTTAATGTTGCCCTTGCGTCACACCCCGAATTAAGCTGAGAATGGAGAAGAATGAAGAACACTTGGGACACGAGTGACATTGTCAAGTATGGCATCACTTGCACTGTAAAATAATCAGAAAGCAATTTTAATTCCCATTCATTTGATTCATTCATCTAATTGCAAATTCGTGGAACATTTCCATTAGGTAACTATAACTATGTAATACTAATTGCCCTGCATTATTTGCAAGAAATTGTTATTGTTATTATTTTCCAATGTCTATAATTTACTGCATCCTAAACCCTAATTTCAAGTCATAAAACTCCCATCCCATTCATTCATGCAAATGAAAAACAGAACCAGATAAAAAGATACAATTGAGACATACACCAAATCAAAATTACAACCTATGTGGTCAATATATAGTAAAAACTAAAGTTTTCCTCCATATATCTGCACTTAAACATTTTAGGTACTTTTGTGCATAGTATACCTCATGCTACATATAATGCATGTCTGTCTTTAGTCTACATATCTACAACTTATGTAAGTAGTTCAGTAATTTAATATGCAAAAAGGGTATCTGTGTACTAGACGTAGAAAATACAACCTTTACTTGACTTTAGTTGCTCTGGCCCTGTCTTGTGTTGGTTTTCGATTGCATACCAGGTAGGTATTTTAGGAGCGGTATTCTGTTCTGTTATCTAATCCTCAAGCAAATCACGCTTTCATATCTGAAGAATAAATCTCCGTTTACAACCGCACATTAAATTAGCACCCTCCCTGAGCAGCTACAAAAAACTTGCAAAATTCTTACATTAATACATAAACATATACCTACATCACATCACATCCGATCGCATCGGATTACCCAAGAGAAACCAACAAATAAATACAAATAAAACTAATCTTTAGTTACTATTCCATGCATGCATTGAATTCAATAGGGAGCAAGACAAGTAATACATTACAGGATTAGGTTACTTTTACATTTACAATGTTTCTGGCATTACCTGCTGGAGTCTGGCTTGGTTTATTGTTACTTCTCTTACTTTAGTTAGATAGAGAATACAATTTTATATTATTGAAAGTATTCATTCCCCATATTCCTTTGCATACAGCAGTATAGTAGTATAATAGAGATACATTACAATATAATGTACAGAATACAGAAAATAAAGATACCTTGCCTTGGCTTTAGCTTTAGTGAAATAGGTACATAGAAATACATAAAGGTATTATAGAGCTACAGGTACAATGCATCTGTGAAAAAGAGCTAGCTAACGTGTAGGTCCTGTAAGTTTGAAAGATGTAAAGCTAAAGGTAGTTTAGCTGGTGTGGTGTTGGTAGGTGGGTACATGAAAAAGTTGACCACATACGTAAAAACAACAAATGAGAGAGAAAAGCCGGTTTCCTTTTCCTTCGTTTCGTTTGGTTTGGCTAATAACTAAATGTCTCTATTCGTAGTAACCCATTATGAATCTTTAGAGACTACTTTGTATTGTTTAGCCTTTGGTGGCCTAACCTGGCTTGGCATGGCATGGCTTAGCTCCGTTGCCGCTGCCGCGCCGGAACAACGAAACGCAACACAACACAACAACTCATTGTGAAAGAACTTAAATTTATCCCTATGTATGAAAAGATGTGTATCTATATCTTCCTCGTCTACATTTTCAAGTTATTACAGTATTAATATCTTCATTATGTGTACTATATAGGTACCTACATGCATACCTCACCACAAGAAATACAAGGAACAGACATAGGTCCTTTCGGTACCTAAACTCTTTTGAGTACGCTAAATTACTTGTGTTATGCAACACAAGTAACATTAATAGCATACTATTTACATTCATAATGTTTATAATAACTACGTAGATTCACTGTTCTGATATTCTTCTAAGACGCATGGGGAAGGGAGGGAGCTTTAGACTTTAGAATGTTAAAAAGACTTGAAATATTTCACAACTAAACTAACTCTGAGTTGCAACATTGATAACAATGAAGCCATAACAATGATAATGATGACAATTCTAAACAATGAAGCTATAACAATGATAGTAATGAGGATTCGTATGCTTAATTACCAGAGGCCACATTAAATGTGATTGCTGTAATCATGGAGAGTCCAGCAGCAGCTCCACATCCAGCCGCTGATCCCAAGAGAGCTATCAAAGCACCTCCAATCACCAAACCAAGACGTACTCTCCAATTGGCCATGTCACCACTGAGAAGGATGCCCACAAAGGATGCCGCGATGATTACACCTGGAAAATTAACAACCCCGTAAATATTTAGTACTTTTCCTCTTAACAGACCTCTACTACGTTACTACCTACTGCAAAGATACACATACTACAACTTATTACATACATTTTACTTTACTTTACATTCATTTCATATTACTTCATACACAAAACCTAAACGCTTCATTCCTCAAAGAAAATTCCTAGACTTTTATTAATGTAGGAGCTTTAGTTGTAGTTAAGTTATAGTAATAATGGAATTTCGCCTGGCCTGGTCTTTGTCTCTACATGTCTACATAGTAATTTCTAGTGTCCTGTCCTGTTTTGCGATGTGACGTGTTTTTAGCATACAATATCTTCTCATTTAATTCATGTAAAATTACTGTCTTGAATACTAAAGTAAGTTTAATGTCAGGCAGGAGCTCTGTTTGTCTTGACATAGCATACCTAATACCTACATTTTCAAACATCAAAAGCAAAATATCCTGTTTTCCACGTCGCAATTTATCAAAAGAAATTATTTCCCAGCGATAATGCTAAAACCTTTGGCGAAAATTGCGATGATAATGATTTAATATATAGATATGACGATATGACTAAGATATCTCATTCTCATCCATTCATTATTATTCATAAATTTTACATTCCTACCAACATTAAGAATGGGATACTGCGGTGCTGACTGCGAACTGTACTGCGAGACCAAGACCTACTGCGATTAAGAGAATAGTTTAAAGTTTGTTTAAACTTGCGACGACACTAATATCGCTATCAAGAACTTAATCAAAAAACAAGATACATTTACATGAGCTAAATTTACTAATGATTTCATATAAAAATTCCTTGCAATGAAATATTAAGATGATGGCACAGAAGAACAGCGCAGCAAGTCATTGTAAATTGATATCCTAAAGGCTTGTAGGTGAGTATAGATGCAAAATTGTTGAAATGTGGTACATCACGCTTTTGAATTTACATAAAATACAGCCAAATCATCATATCTTACAAATACGTGGAAGAATAAATATAAACTATTTATTATTTATCTACAATTAATTAATTATATAATAAAAATAATTTACTGTTTTTTAACTGTAAATAGTTTTGAAACGCCTAGTTAAACTAATTTTCTACAATAACTAAAAGTGAGCGAATTTGTAACAGAGTTATAAGAATGACACCCAAAGCTCGTTATACGGTTATACATTAATACATAGTACCTAAATACTTTGACTATCTATACTGATATTTGGTTTTGGTACATATGATGGAATGTCTTATTGGAGTTGTAAGCGTTTGAAGGCAACAGGTACGATAGGAGCATATATAAGATAAGGAAACTGGAATTATAATCGAAAGTAGAGGAATGCTCTTTTGTATAGAGTAGCGTACGTACCAATGACACGTGCTCCGCCCCAAGCCCAAGAGAACTGGGAGGCACTCTCAACGACAGAGTCCAAACCGGCCGGGGTGAAAGAGTAGAAATTGAATTGGTGACTCCGCTCCTCATCCATCGTCAAATGAGACACTTCAGCCGCAAATCGAGTTTGCCAAGCTGTAAGTACAGCCTGGGCTTTGCTTTCGGTCCACTCGACATGATGCAGGCGCCAAGTCTCTCGGAAGAACTCGAATAATTCTGAGGAGGACATCAGTTGCACCGTTGACATAAGACCACCCGCCCTGCACACCCAACCATCAAGCATTAGACCAATGATTAACATCTAATACTTATTAGCCAACTACTAAAGAACAAAAATATACATTATCACATCACATATCACATTTCCTTATGTAGACTTCTTCTTCAAGTCGTGCACCTTCAAATACTACTATTATACATGATTACCAACATTATTTATACGCATCTTAATATGTAGATACTCATTTCATTTCATACTAAACTAAGATTAAGATTACTCTTTTACGCTTACGCTTAAGCTTCACCTTCTTTTCTTACAAACTACAACATGAATGCTCAGAGCTATACATTTACTTTACGAATACATTCTATGGTAAACTAACGTAAGGAAAGGAATGCGGTAAAAAATTATAAAAGAATTCTTACCTACTTAAAGGAGGACTCCTCGAGTCTTATAACGTTATAACTATATTCTGAATGGCTCTATCTATCTAGAGTAAAGAGTTTAAGGTAGTCATTTTGTGTTGTAAGAATTTTAATCGGTACTTTAACCCTTTCTTTGTTATATCGCCTATCTTTCGTGTGTTAGTGTTCTCCTTTAGTTTTTTACGTTTGAAAGAAACTGAATATTAAAGAGCATCATGTCATGTATCGAATATCCAAGTTATCTTAATCTGTCCACTCCCTAATTTCAATATATAAAAAATATCTCTACTACATTTTCCTATAAATACTTCACGCCTACATTTAATGACTGTGATGTGATGTGTGTGATTTCTGTGAAAGATAAATATTGAACAATAATATATCTGCATTTGTAAATTGTTATATTTCAATACTTACTTGACAACATGACCAGATTTGTTTTGAACTGTGCCACCAATGATCAGATCAGGAGCCCAGTGCATGAACCTTGGAGCAAAACCGTAGCATCCTTGAGCAAGAATAGAAGCAACATCAGGTGGTAATTGAGAACCTTTATTAGGAGCATGTATTGGACACTCAGGATCTAAGGGATCCAAACAAGGCTTCTCTTGATATCCGCTTCCGATCCCAGCCCGTTTCATAAAGCCTTCTAGAATTTCAAACGGGAAGCCTACTCCGCCGCCACCAGAATGAGCAAGCCCGGCAAGTCGCGCCCTTGCAAGCAGTTCTTGAGGATTCAGATTTGTCCACTTGAGAGGGGGTCCACGGAAATTAAAATTGGGAATTTGAATCGGAAAACTGGGACCTAATAATTTGGCTCCTTCCCAGAAGCAATCTAGAGGAGTGATGATTACACACGGGAATATCTTTTCGAATATTTGATCTATCATTTGCACATCGAAGTTGGGAATATTTGCCGAATAACATAGATCCGTTAGACTCCATGTTCTGTTTCATAGAAAAAAATATATTTTAGTTTCCTTTCGTAACTTTATCATGAGATTCTTGACTTTATTGCTATATTATTTGAAATCTTTCACTTACATATCATAAAGATCTACTGTGACTGCCAACGCTTTTTGTAAAACTTGGAGATGTTCCAATAACGCTTTTGAATGTAGAATTGACGAATGTGCATCTTTCTTTGGTGTTTGTATTAACATTTCATTAGTATCCGTCGTGAGACCGGACACTTTTGAAACATACGTTAGCTCTTGGAGTAGCCGACCTGAGTCTGTAAACAAAATATGCACTTTTATAAGAAAACTTTACATATATGGACTATGGAAAACAAAATCGTATAATATGTAGAAGTATCTATAAAGTTGTAAAGCAAGTAGTAAGTAGCAAAACGGGAATAATATGTGTAGGCAAGTATTAAATAAAGTCAACAATTTTAACACCTGTCTGGTTTGGTTTATTTCATCTTGACCTGACACTGACATGTCCATCAGCAATCAAGAAAAGACATACGGAGTATCTAATCATACAAACCATTACTCAAATAATTCATTTGAGACGCGGACAAGACAGGGAAGGCGAAGGTCCCATAAAAATAACCATACCAGACACGATAGAAGTACATAATAATAAAGCTAATGGAAAATAACGTTAATTTAACCTGGTTTGGTTTGCTATAATGGTATAGGTTTTGAAAAGGAGTAGTAAAGGTACCTCTAAATAGAAAAAAATGAAGTAAAGGTAAGGTAAGTAAGGCAAGTAAGGTAAATAGTGATTTGATTTGGATAAATGGATAGGAATAGGACAAAAGTTGACTTGGACTTGACTACTCTGTTTTGTTGTGTTGGATCGCCATCAGCGCTGTGAGGGATCCACTAGGACATGACATGAAATCAGGCTAATTGACTCGCCTAGCTTTCAATGTCATCCAAATATGTCTCTATGTGCTCGGAATGGTGTGTTCAAGATGTCCACACACACTCCAGCTCACTTAACACATACCAAAATGGGAAAGGAATACGATAAGCGAACAAAATAACACGAAATTTAGAAATAAAGTAAGGGAGGGCGGATTATTATACAAGACTTGGATTGGAAAAGAAGATCCTTACAGAAAGAAACAACATCTCCACACAAACTATACCCTTTTATTGTACATTTATATTTATAATACTACACAGGTACAAAACACATACTAGGACTAGACAAGGAGACAAGATAAGAAATAGGAATACGTTAACGCTAACAAAATGGGATGCGGGCATGTGACATAAGAACAGAAAAACAAGAACAAGGTAAAATCTTGCCTTCACGGATGTGAAGAAAATAAGAAATAGAATTCTTTCCAAGAAACATTGAATTACTCACTTGGCGTCCATAAAGAGTCCAGGGTGGTGTCCAACCGCACATTATTAATGCCGATACAGAGCATTGCCATTGAGGCGATGCCGAGGAAGATAAGGATTCCTCCTCGTCGTCCTGCCCATTTACCCACATGACCAAGTCGTCTTTGTGTGACACCCCGAACAAATAAAGCCACGGTACTTCCTCGGGCTTTACCCTAAAATAAATACACAAAAGTCAATCAATCAATTAGCCAAGAACCACTTTTCAATAATAATAAATCAAATCGATCAAATACGCAGATAGCAGCTAAACTTCAATACTTGTCAATGTGTCAATACGACCTTAATTCTTAACATCTTAACAGTATTGGTCAGCCCTTGCCATTCTGTGGACAATTTATCTTATATATCAACATATCTCTAGCTGCAATCTTTATCTTGGTCTATAAAATATATAATTTACCTATTACCTATGTACACACAGTATAGTATAGAACTACAGATTTTACTTAAAGATATTTATTTACCCTTGCCTTTACAATTTACAATATAACATTATTTTCTACCTTTTGGATCACCTAGCTGATTGCAAGACAATTTATAGACAATTGACAGCTCAAATTAAGGTCCTGGACTAGAAAACAAGTATTTCGGCTAATACAGAGATTTAATCTAGCTATATATCTCTCTATGCAATATAACTACAGATAGATATGTAGTAATCACAGTAGATCTCCAGACTAATAAATGTTATAGCAGTCTGCAAGAAACTTGACCATGGTTTGGTTTGCTATGCTGGAATACCATTTCTACCATGCTGGATATAATGTGCTCCCAACATGCAGAGGAGGAAATAAAGAAAAGAAAGCGTCACAGATTTTTAGATTTTAACAATCGGGTAAATGGTAATCTTAGATGGCCACATCGTGCAAAGATCTCATAAACTAAGGCAAGCAACCAACCGATTCCCCCCAAAAGCAATTCATTAAGACCATATAAATAGAGTCATTTTACAAGTTTTATAGCTTATTGACGATCGCAACTTTGCTCTTTGCTATAAACCGAAAAGGGGAAAAAGGAAAACTTTGTATTTGTAGGAAAATAGGGACATTAACTTTAGAACAAAGTACTCAGCGAGATATTTTTGGATTTTTGTGTAATAGAAAATTAAGTTGACAGCTTTAAGATGTAAAATGGAAGTGCCGGAAACAGAATGCCGACATAAACGTAAAACTGCGCGATTGATACACATTTTATTTTCATTTCATGGGTTTCTGTTACAACAGTCATAGGCAACAACGCGCCATTTGGTTGTTTACAGTTAGAGTTAGGCAGACGCTGTATCTGTTAACTATAGCAGCCCAAGAAGAAGCAGAAGGACCATCGCATCACCATTTCACCATCATGAAATGAACATCCATTCCAAAGGCCTTCCCTTAAATATTATTCCCTTCCACCCAAACTAAACCCAAAGCCAAAGCTTCAAGTTGAAAACAGAACCAAAACTAAAGCAGAGAGACCAAATGTCTCTTCGACTCTAAAATTGTATCAGGTAGTAAAATGCAAGCGGTAAGCATCTGTCATGTCATGTTACTTCTTCGTATCGTAAACGAATACATACATGCATATACTCATAAAAGGAGAAACAACAGCAACCTAAATGGTAAATGTAAAACAAAGCCGAAATTTTTCAAAACAGATTCATGTTTGAGTTTACGCCACGCTAAGTCCCATCATACCAATTTGACATGAAACACGCAACATAAAGTAACAGCCGAATTTAATGTTTCTCCGTTTTCGATGACTTAAATCGTCATTTTATGACACACACATTAATATTACCTATTAATAGGTAATATTATATGTATCTTATTTAACTACATAATACTCAACATACAAACAGATTTAACATTACAGTCAGCCAGATAAAGCTAATTATATACTACGCTACACTGTTACTGTACTGTACTTATCTGTACGTAGTACATAGTACATAGCTTTAGGCTACATACAGACGTTACTCCATACTGTCCCTACGCAATATTACAGTAGAACTAACGATAAGAAAATATTAATTAGAAACGGAATCTATAGCCACGGGTGGAGTGGGACATGAAACTAAATAAATAGATACTTTTGGTAATCTAGGCCTCAATTCCAAACAAAAAGATGTTCTTAGATAATTAACCTACAATAATAATAATACTAATTAATTTCTTCTATACAAAAATATTTGCGTGGACGTACATATTGATGTATTTGCTTAAATTACTAACCAAACCAATTGCCAAATTACCAAACAACATCCTATATGAAATAGTCTAAAGACCTTTTGCGAGGATTCATTCAATTTGGTCTACTAATTTGCAGAAGGTTACTTATTTAGAGGAGTAACAGTAATACAGAAATATAAGCCTAGTTTGTCATTATCGAATTATTATCATCTTTATTTGTCTGGCATTATCAGCCATTAGTAAAGATGATTCAATTAATTAATTAATTAACTTGTAGATGTTAGTGGCTCTTGTCACAGCCACCCATATGTGAATACCGTCGTAGTGCAGGGAAGGGAACATATACCCATCATAATAAACTTAAACCCATTCAATTTTGAATTATTTTACATTTGTAGGCATTTTCTATCCAATTTTTTAAGTTAACACAGAATACCTTAAGCTTACACTTACGATACGCAAATAAATACTACGCAAAATTAGGTCCTACTTCAAAAGGGTCCTATGTTAACTACAGAATGGCTATTTCAACCCTTTCCACTCAATCTTTCAACCGAAATTTCGACCTACAACCTAGTGTGACATTGTGAAAAACATAACTCTTGAGATAAGAATTCCTAAATGCAATTACTCCCGTAATAGTTTCCTGATTTCCTCCAATTCCCCGTAGGTTTGTTTAAGTACTCTAAAAAGTATACTGAACATAATAGGCCTCTATAGATCCAAAAATATTTAAGGGATTGAGTTATTTATTATAATTATGAAGTCTCGGCACCTTGTAGATGTATTTGTGGGCTAAGTGGGCGTCAGCCCAGGCAGGATAAGGCTCTATATTCCGCTGTTTCATTAGGGTTTGAAAGCAGCCCACTTAAATAAGTAAGTAGGGTTACGTTATATTCTAAATTGAGATGTATTGTCGTAATTCTCGTAATTGTACTTGCACTCGAACCAAAATTCCTTCTTTCTTTCCTTTTTGTTTAGTAGGCCTTCTTTTCTTCTTGTAAACCGTACACACAGACGGTAAATAATACTTTAGCTTCATTAACTACTTAAAACTTTATGAACATCAACAATATTACACGACATTGAAACTTTCAACTTTCAACTTTGGAATCTTGCAAAACTTTTCCTCCAAAAAATATCGCTAAAATAGTAATTAGGCTTTCTTGTCCGCGTCTTAATTCGTCCACGGGCCATAATGGCCACAGATCTTGTTTGGCTGGCAATGGCAGCCAGGGGAATTGATTATGTGGACAAGAACCATCAAAAAACCGAGAAATAAATTCCTTTAGAGGATAGGAACACCAAACTCCGAACTCCAAGCAACAATTCTCTTCTCTTCACAATTTCCTTCACAAATTCCTTCACATTTTTCTTTGAACAACTTTGAACTAAGTAGGAGTATTATATTTTATCCAAAAAAATCTCCAGAAACCGTAACAAAAACCGAAACTTCTCCAGAATACAATACACGCAAAGTTGTCACTTTACTTTTCTTCACTGTACTATACTATCAACAATATACGTCACAAAAAATTCACCACATAATAAATAAACAAACAAATAAGGAATTCACATAATAATATGGCAGACTTCGAATCTCCCGGCAGCAATTTCTCGCCTTTCTCTCTTTTGCGATTGAGAAATTCTAAGAGTTGATGAAGACGCCAGGCCAAGAGAAGGAAGGGAAGAAAAACAAGAACATAACCAAACACAAGAACAACTCGCTTGTTTGCTTCTTCAATTCTGAAGCAACTCAATTTACTTTAACGCTTTAACTACAATATACTCGTGGATTGATGTGATGTTCTTAAGAAGAAAACGATGCGTTCCGTTCACTCTCTCATCTCTAGTAATACTGTGAGTTCCCTATTTCAAAGATTTAAGGTTTACTTTACTATTACTATGTGTACTATGTACTATGTAATGTATGTAATGTATTTGTATGTACTCCTCTCTTCTTTAAACTAGCCTTCTCCTTCCACCACCACTAAACCATACTAAACTTACTAAACTAAAGCTACATACATACAAATACAACTACAACAAGAACAAGAACAACTCTATCCAAACCAAAACTATGAACTAAACTCCAGTCGAGTCCAGAGCCAGAGCCAGAGCAAGGCAAGAAGTTCCTTTAGCTTTAGCTCGCTTAAACTTAGACCTTATACATTATAGCTTTATGTAGTTTAAACATTAGCTTTACGTAGCTTTATAGGTTCCTTTAGTAAGTAAGTTCAGTTCAGTCCAGTCCAGCTGCGGTTATTATTATTATTACGGCCTTCCCTTTTGCCTTTTTTCTGCTCCTTTCCTTTCTTCTGCCTTGTCTTGACTTCACTTTGGCTTTTATAATATCTTCATTTTCATCCCTTGGCTTGGCCTGTGCAGGCCAGGTCACTATTTTGTAACTAAACTTCTGTACCACCATGCAATACACCGGCCAAGCCAGGCCAGGCCACCAACATAACAACCTTAAAGGAATTCAATTGAAAAGTGATCTGCTCGTAAGAAATTTTTCTAGGAGTTTCTTTCAGGATCCTTTCTGGTGTGATGCTAATGATAACACTAACTGTGCCGGTGTAAATGTACCTTATGTAAGTAATTCTCTCCCTTTTATATTTACTACCTTTGGTTGTATTTAGATATTTAGATCCCCACAAGTGGAAAGTGGAAAGTACAACAAGGCTTCTTCAATTTCATTCAAAAACGACAAGAACCAAGGAAGATGTCAACAAAATACATTAAAACATGCACATCGTCGTGGGATGTAGGTGTATTGTATTTGATCATTCACATTCTCACCATTCTGATTTTCGTAATAACTCACTTTTGAAATCGTAGGAGTTCTTCCGAACACGATACGCATATTATGTGTATAAAGTATTCAGTTTTTCTATTATAATCTGTATATAAGGATTCTTGGATTTCTCAATTTAAGGGACATTGTATTATTGGTATCTGTATAGCTTTTTAGTTGGTTTTCATGTAACATAAGTTGTATTGTAAGTAAACCTGAGATCAGATAATTTTTTTCCTTGTAAAAATTCAACCTTTAGCTTAAAGTTTCTGGTTTCTGTGTATGTAAACTATTTATATCTCGAAACACAATGAGAAATATGTGGCAGGTAGAGTATGTTGCTCTGACGTAACGGAAAAGTAGCAATTTTTCAGAATTCTTTAGCTTCCAACTTTATAGTAAGCTTAAGGGAGTATACTGTTTCTTTAGGTTTTAGCTTCCAGAAAATCGTGACTCTTTCATGACAGCCAAACTTCTTTCACATCCGGATCTAAACAGAAATGCAATCCAATCCAAAGGCAAATAATGCTTTATAACTTACTTAGCGTCAGTTGACAATAGAACTGCACTGTACTTGTACTCAAAGACTCAAAGCTTCTACATTACATTAGTAAAGTAAATTAAATCGCTTACTATACTACTACCCACATATTTCATGCAAGCACAAATACAATCTATTTTATACATCATCTCTATTCTCTATCTCTTCTATTTTATGATCTATATAGCTAGCTGTGTAATTGTCTACATCTATTCTTCTATAGTCTAAGTAAAAATAAGTAGGTGGTTATGCAGTGCGTACGCTATGGTATGTTAAATGGTTATTGTATTGCAATTGCAGGGCAGGATTTTTCTTACATACATGGTATAAATAAATCTACTACCCTTGCTTATATGTACATAGCATTTAGCATGAAATACCTACTAGAAACACAGATATATATTTGTATCTGTATTATACGTAGAGTACAAGACTAAGACTGTCTTTAAGTTTTGTTATTATATGTAATAGGCAGTAACGAAGAGCTTAAAGGCATGGATGTTGCTTTTAGTTTACTTCGTGTATTATTGAATGGTTGTACATAGTATAGTTATTTTGTAGTAAGTAAGTAAACTAACGCAACGATAAGCTTGAAAGTATGTTCCTTTCAATAAGGCACGACAAAACAAGGCAACCCTTACATTATTATAAAATCTAGAATTACAGGCAATTGTTGTATTACATACATACATAGAAAGAAACTGCGATATACTATGTATAAGACTTATTAGTGTAAGTAAATATATATGTATGTTTCTATATTCTACGTGCATGTAAGTGTAAATACCTACGTACGCTAAAACTACAAGATATTTACATACGTGCATAGTTACATGCGATGCTTACGTACGTACATATTTACTTTATTACAGGATACAGAATGCAGACTCCATAGTATGCAGTACATAGAACGATAAGCAAAAAGCTTCAGCTAAAGGAAAGAAGTAGGTAGATTCTGTCTCACTGACTTGACTGAATTGAAGAAGTTGTATTGAGATGTCAAATGTAGAATGCTGAATGGAATGAAGGGAGGCTGGGCTCACCTTCTACTAAATGTTCTTCTCTATCTGTACCTACCTACTGCATACATAACTATTACCTTTTACCTTATTGCTTATAGAATGTGAAAAAGGTAGTCTTATAAGCTCCTATAGGTATTTAACTACATACCCAAAGCCAAACTAACTTAAATACCGATGCAATATTCAATGTATCCATCCAAACTCCAAACCAAACCAAACCAGGTAATGGGTTACACGATACATATCCTTATACATATATGTACTATGCATGTACGTACTAAATTACTTTCTATCTACATACATATTCTTACAAAGTATAAGCAAACAATTTATATTTATATAGGCTCCTGTACTAGTACAATATAAACAAATCTTGCCTTGCGTTCTTGCGTACCTATGTAAAAACGAAGGGTTAGATTTTACATTCATGAGCTATAGGAGGCAGGTACGTACGTTAGCGTAAGTAGCCAGGCTCTTATTTATTTTACTTTACCGACGATCGCATAAATATGAATCAAGTCATCTTTCGGCTTCTATAGGTTATGTATTTACCTACATAAATGGTATATTTCCAGTGGTGCATATTTGCATTTAATTGCAAATAGGGAATTTATATGTACAAAGTACAAAGCAACATACTAACTGAAACCAATTTACTATTATGGTTTATATCCACTTTTTTAACGTGCTTGACATGCAGTTACAGTTTTTAATGTATATTTTTAGAATCGGATTATAATATCCATAGGAAAAATATCCATAGGTAATTTTTTAAGGTTTCCTGTGCAAAAATGATATAATTATTCTTTAAAAGACTTGTTAATATTTTTGTAGCAGTAATAATATATTGTAATACTACATGAAATTAGGTAGATTCAATCGATGACAGAATACTGACCATTTTACAAGAAAATATTAGCTACGGTATGCTACATTTCTCAGAACGCTTAAGAAGGTGTTTCTTTATTTGTATACAGAATTGAAGTTTTTTGTGTACTGTATAATGTTGGAAAGTCCGGGCATATAGACATTATTGATTTGTTTCTGTGGTAGGTAAGCAATTTCAGTAGTTCAATTTGAATTCAATTCAAATTACCAGGTAGGTACATTAATAATGTGCACAGTTTATTCGAAAAAGAGTAGTTGGATAAAACTGGGAGTAATCAGCGTGGGCAGAAGACAAAAAATGGGTGGAAACTATAAGCTGAGTGAACATTAAAAGGGTTTAATTTCATAGAAACGAAGTGTATACACGTACAATGTACACGCATTCGATTTACCATTTACTATTCACTTATTCACTAGGCACTAGAGTGCCTACTGCCTACTGCCTACAAATCTACACTACTATGCACTATACTAATACTACCTTTCCATTATTGAAACTTTGAAACATTGAAACATGCAAAGCTAAATACTAAAAGTATACAATATACAAAGAATAACATAGAATATGTAAACCATTCTGAGTATCGTCTCTGTTCCATCCCTCTTCTTCTGTTCACTGTTTCTGTTTCTTTTCTGACAATGAGAGATACAAATGCATCTCTATTCCCTATACCATTATAAATGTCTTAGTTACATAGCTTACTATATTTCGATTAAAGTCTTACTACCAATTACCTAATACCTACCTGCAGTAACAAACAATAATGGTTTACTTTTACTTTAAGCAAGACATTTACAGAATAGAAAACTTAGCTTTTACATAGAAGAAAAGTGCTTATAAATGTTTTAGTAGTACTACACTACGATTATGTATGCACATACAAAACAGAAATATGTTTGCTCATACAGTATAATATATTGCTTACTTAAATGCTTTGTATCTTGATATCCAGTATTTTGTTACAGTAATAAAAAATCAGAGAGGTACCTGTGCATTATATTTTATTTGTATATACAAAAAATTGTACATTACTTACTAGTTGTAGTTACAACGTATGTACATTTATAAAAGTTAAGAGCGCTACGTGTGTTTCTTTTTCTATGTATTTGTATATTATGTAGTCTAGTTCTACTATTGTAGAAAAGAAAACACAAACTACCAACCAGGCAGAGGCAACCCTTAAACTTCAACTTAAGAAAATTAAGAAGGAGCAAAGGCAGGCCAGGCCTGTACAGGAAAGGAAGCCTAGGGACTCTCGTCTTGAATGGATGGATTGTATTTTGTATTCTGTGTATTTGTAGTAAGTATTTACGGTATATAATGTATACATACATTTTACATCCATCCATAGTGTATCTATCTATGTGTAAGTATGTATTTACTGTGAATTGGTTATATTATAATCTTCGTTACTATGTGGTCTGGTATGGTAGGGAGTAGGGGGAAGAAGATGTATGGTTAAAAGTAAGATTGCTCACTCTCGTCAGTAACTATATCGTAAGTACCAACAGAAGAAGATCCTGAATCTGAATTGAAGTTAAGTTAAGTTAAAGTAGGTACACAACAGTACAGGACAGTGAGTGAGTGAAGCAATAAGCAATTGCAAGTAAAGTAAGACGTTTGTATGTATGTATCTAAAGACCTAAACTCTTAAACTAAAGAAAAGAGAAGGAAGGAAGCTGCTAAAGCCAAAGAAGTTGTAGTAGAGTCGAGGAAAAGCTTAAGACGTAAGTTAAGGTTATATATGCATATAGGTAGTATGAAGGTATAAGTAAGAAATAAGAAATGTATGAAGGATAGGGGATTTGTTGTGCCCAGCGGCATGATGGGAATCTGAATCTAGGGTGGTATGGAATGAAGATGTTGAGAGAACGAAGAACGTGGCAGGAGGTCTAGTGGAGACCACCCAGGTTGATTCAGAATGCCCAAGATTACTTTTGTTATGTCTTTACTTCAAACTACAACTACATACATTACTTACAACCATACAAATACACTAGTTACTTACTTTACTTTACTTTAGTTGCTTTGCTATAATAACATATAGTAACTATGTTCACTTATTCAGCGATAAAAATGCAAAATACAATATCAGCCTAAGAAAACCAAGACATCACATCACAGAAATGAGTTTTTCACAAGAAATTCATGTAAATGCTGCAAGAGATGTAACCAAATACACACAGTAGACAGTAAACAGTACCTAAGGTATACAATTCTTATATTGCTATGTTATATGGTAATGTTATACTTAAAGTATCGAATCATACATACAAAACATAGGTACCTGTGTTTCTCCTGTGTGTATTATGCATATAAGTAACTCAAACTTCGTTTAAGTACCTACTTTATGTATGTATACATATAGATGCGTTTAAGTGTAAGACGAAAGATGGATACAAGACATGCATAGACAAACCTTACATAAATATACAATGCACAACTAATGTATACAGAGAATACGCATAGGTACTTACATAAACTACATCCTTAAAGTCAAATCTATACAAATGCATTGATACAGATAATTATAGTAGGTAGTTACACAAGATACAAATACAGAATTAACTAACAATAGGACAGGATACTCAACCACAAGCCAAAGTCAAGATTACATTTACAGAGTGTGTGTATGTGTATCTCCTCTACAATATGACATATTTCCTTCTACTATTACTAATTTTTCTTCATTTAAGGCAGTAAGAAGATTTTCTAAGGAGAGCACATCATCTTTTTAGTGTTTCCGTAATGACTCACAGTGATTTTGGAGGAAACCAACCGTTTCTGAGCATTTCCTCAGAAAATATGAGTTTACATGAAAAACTCACTCACTCGCATTATTATATCTCAATTATAATCACATACATAAGTAGATGGATGATGTTAGGTAGTTGAAGTTAAAATATGGCAAGGAAAGTTAGTTATGGAACGAAACGATGCATTACAAAAAAAGGAACATGTAGGAATATAAATTATGAATCACCACAACAATCTCTATGAAATACACAACTGAAAATATCTTAATAGATCGAAAAATATGAAGCAGGTGCCTTGCCTTATATACTTTTAGTTGTAATTCCTGCACTAATATGGGTGTGGGTAATTTCATAGTGCAAACACAAACTAAAAACTATAGAAAGTATCTCTTTGCTCAATCTTCTAAAGTAATTCATTCGAAAAATTAAGGTAGTCCTAGAGTCCAAGCTAGTATACACGTTTTACTGACCTGGCCACGTAATTTAAGCACAGAATATATTGATAGTATGTACAATGTGAGGTGCATTCTACATTCTTATTTATATTGTATAAAAATACAGGTACATAAACTTAAACTGCATTTAGCATTTGTAACTCTTTAATTCAAGTGTTTTACATTAGACAGTCACAGTCAGTCACATTATGACATGACACTTGACTCCTCGTCGATTATGGGAAGGCTGGGCTTTGCGAGTATCATGAAATGACATTTACAAACTTATACTGTAGTTAATACTTAATACTTATCATCTTGAGACTTCCCAGGGTATTATAGCTTAAAACTACATATTATGTACTATAAGAAACTGCGTAGTACTTAACGACAGTCCAGGCTAGTACAAGACCCCATAGGGTCATACAGTGATTATATCTGTATTAAGAATCCGAAATAATTTTAAAGAAAAAAATCGGACTCACACACACCAAGACCAAGACCAAGACCAACAACACAAGGCTATAGAATAATATATAGTAAGTAAAGTAGTAGACTTATGTAGAGGACTTGACTTTGACTTTGACTCTGACTTTTGACTGGGACCACAGAACCTGACGCGACAGACGGTGACTTATCTCCTTTTATGTATTTTGTCACAGTGAATAGTTAATGTTGGCTATTTGTACACAAAGATATGGCTGGTTGACTGGCATGGCTTCGCTTGGCATGCCTTAGCTTGATTTAAGGTGAGATTTGTCACTTGAGGATTATCATCATTATAATAATGGGAGTTCTCGTCTCCAGCCCTCTACTTAGTTCAGCTATGGGAGAATATCAACTTAAAACCTAAGGATAATACTAATAAGGGAAAATCCTTTTTAAAATTTTCTTCGTCTCGTCCTCCTGCTAATGTATGTAGTACATACATAGAATTATCGAATACTGGACACCGTCAACGTGTCTCTTCTTTATATACAGACCGGGATTTCAATTTTAATGAATGAACAATTTACAATTGGAGATATACTGTACGAATGTTGTGGGAACTAAACTTATTGTCAAATATTTAGTCATTAGTTAACTTCTCCAGCTTTATTCATTATCATTCACAGACATTGTATGTAGTAAGTAGAAAAGAATTCCAGTGATTCGACAATGGAATTTTAAATTAGAGCTCATTGAATAAATTGGCTAAGGGCAACCTTTTAATGGGGTCGATAATTTTTTAATCAGTTATCTTACATATTGCTCGTAGATTTTGACAGTTTCCTATCTATTTCTGTCGTATTGCCCTGATCTTTATTCTAGTGTAAACACCTG
>JAQFYC010002131.1:0-27961 GCA_034694165.1 Tomocerus mixtus | reverse complement strand
GCGGCTGACTAACACTCGCACTACTGGTACTGGTCCCTCAGTTTAAGCCCAAGTGAGGGATTGAGGAAATCATCTATAAAGTTTATTATTTCGATTTCTAATTAATGAATAAAATTACGAATGTCACGATCGTATAATGTCTAAATGTGGTACTTTACCGGCAAGACACGGCGTTTTGACCTTTGTCAGTCGGACTTCAATTGTTTCCAATTATTTTAATTAATAAAAACTTTTAATTGTTGTGTAAAGTGAATGTGAGCTTCAGCTGTGGAAGCTTCGGTTCGGTTTAATGGAAGTTTGAAAATGGGCACAATTTTGCGCACTTACTCTCATGAGACTGATAATATTATTATTGATAATTTAGATCCAATTACAATTCGCAAGGTTGGACAGGGCAGCAGGCATCCAAAAATCCCATTCACAATGCCCCTCAGAATAAGAGATCAAAGGCGAACGTACTGATATAATAGATATAGGTAGATAATAGTATCTACTGATATAGGCTCTGCTCAGAATAGAATTGGTAACTAACTAATAATTACTGAATACTGAGTTTAATGAGAGTAGTACACTGATTTTGAGTTGCCGACATTAATTTCCATTTGACACACATTCAGAATTTCAAATAATGCACATTGTACATTGTACTAATATTTATGGCTAAATAAACCATTACAAAACGGGTGTAGCCAAGTGTTTGAGCTAAATAGTATTACTAAATTAGTACCTATACCACTCTGTTGATTTCTTATTGATGAAAATAGTTTACATGTCCCATTACAACCATTTAATACTAAATTCCACAAAACCTCACAGTGCCCCATGTTTGGGGTAAATTATTCATATTGAATTCCTTACATAAACAACTTTTCAACAATAACCCAGTTTCCAGGTTTCTATTTTTAAAATTACACTTAACTGGTTGCATAATTGTTATAACTTCAACTTGGTCGCGACACCGCGAATTAGTGTTTTCAGGGAACTAGTCGTTTTTGCGTATTTAACTAACCTAACCGAATTAAAAACAGTCAAATCTCACTGTTTTTCTAAAAACGGATTATCCTCCAAATGGGGGTGTCCACGGTGTCGTGGTGTAAAATGTCATATCCCCACTACTACTTCAGCCGTTTGCTATTAAGTATTGTTCATAGTTAGGTTTAGGTCGTTGTCAAAGGTCAACTAACTGATTATCCGATTGACCCCATTTTCACAGGGTGTCGTCCTCGTGTCTCCCAGAAGATGTATACTGAATTTGATCCGTTCAAAAATTATCATATTTACGGACGTTGGACAGACGGTCGGACAGACAGTGTAAACGCATAAATTGACCTTCGTCCATCAATAAGGGGGCGTGGCCACAGCTCCGTGGGGTATGACCGATTTGGCTAAAAACCAATCAGTTCTTCGTTAAAACCTAATCTATCAGCTTCTGGGGAAAAAATTAAATAAGTTAAACCGTGCGAAAGTTATTGTCTATACAGACAGACAGACGGCACCATATCATTCGCATGAAGTGGTTTATCAACCAATTAATAAATTAGGATCTATTGTTGTATAATAATAGATAATAAAATCGAATTAATTAATATTAATGACATTATGACATAGGGAAGGGGATTCCAATGTTTACAGGATGACTTAAAGAGCGGAAAACACTTTTTACCAGCAACTGCTACATCCATTCCCAAGGTGGTTCCGTTATTTCAGTACATCTTAAGGAGCACATAAATGGATTTTTGGCTACCTTGCGCCACTACTTTTTTAGGACTTTTGGCCATTATAGTAGTTACTAATAAGTTACTAGTACCAGAAATTAAAAATAGTAGTCATAAAATTCACCATTTTAACGCAGGTAGGCAAGTTGTGAAACAAAGAGTTTCTGTGAGACTAATTGGCATTGGCACCCTACTCTAGGTATGTGATGTGGTATGTATTGATAGCTGAAAACAGAATTTTAAAGGTTCAGCTGTAAAATATTAGCATGTTTTAGTGAAATTTCATGTTGTAAGCTTAAATCTGTTCAAATGGCCACCCAGATCCAAGTAAAAGTTTAATTATCAAGTAAATTATGGCGAAACTGAAAATTATGCCCGATATGGAACTACCATTATTATGTACCGCCAGGTATATTATGGGAATGCCAATGACGTCTATCAGAGAGTAAGTATAAGGACGGACGGAGTTCCACTCTCTTTCGAACGCGTCAAATTTTTTTCAAAATTCGAAATAGAAGGTCAAAAGTACCTTGGCATGTAAAATTGGATCAAATGGGCCACACCCTCGTGGAGTTCTGGCCACGCCCACTTACCTTTTTAAATATAAACATATGGCAAGTGAAGTGGGGTATTGTTTTAAAGGTGTTTTCACAAGGAATTCATATATGAATCTCAACTTACCCCATACATCCCATACATGGGGCATTATGAAATTTTGGGTTTTATGTCCTCCGGCGGTACATGGGCACCCCCGATTGGTTCTGTTTATTATAAGTGGCACTTATTTCCGAAGGGATAATGCTTTTCATGAGTTATGATTTTTGAATCTTTTATTTATCCTATGTCGATTTATGGGTACAGACTATACAGACGATCCAAATTCGCATACTTCCTCCACGATCCTACTCCATCCATATTTTATGCGTCTTTTAAAATAAATGAATTCTTCTTTATCCCAATCATTTCATTTAATTCGTAATAATTATGTCATTACCATACTCAGCAGAGTGCAGAATAATTAGGTATGCATCAAATACAGAAATTGTTTCTGGTCGACCCCAGAAGGCCACGACCTTAATTAAAAAATGCCCAACAACTACAATTTTAAAGTTTCACTTCTTTTATTTTAGATACCACAAATTATTCACAAAAATGACATAGTTGAGGTATTAAATTAATTAGCAATATTTATATTTATTGGGTTACAAGCTGCAAATTTGCAAAAGTCTCTAGCTCATTACTATAAATCTATCCACGCAAGATTGCTGACTAATGTTCTGCAATTAAGTATAATATAGAGTAATAAGGGTAAAGAGATTGGAAGATTAACATTAGCTATAGGTACCGCAAACAGTATTATAACCTGGATCGTTTTATTACCTATTATCTTCTAGTTAAGCAGTATAGTACTATACTATTTATACTAAATTAAATATAACAATTAAATTATCTAAGGACAATTTCATGAACATTAAATACATTTAGCACATAGCACCCGAAATAGGTTGGAAGACCTGCACATTTTTGGCAAAAAATTGACAAAAATGAATTTATTTTTATTGGGTAGATTTTTGAAAACTAGCTTTGGATGCTCAAAAAAACGAACCCTAATAAAAAGAAACGTTTTTGAAAAAAAATGGTCTCTTGTTAATAGGCCCTCTCTTTGAGTACCCCTTTTGCAAAGGGGTTAGTGACGTCAGCAAGCAACGCTTTTATAAGACTAGCATTAATTATTTTTTACTAGCTGCATTTATATTTATTTATTTATTAATCTATTCTTATTAACAATATTATAGAATTTTTTTCGTTAAGCATTAATGTCTTACTTTCAAGTTTATAATTATTCATGCATTAATTATTATTCATATATAGTAATATTTTTTACAAAATATACACTCAGATTAACTATCTCAGCATTGAGTATTAAGGTAAAACATGTGATTATCACTTTTTATTTATGTCTCTTAAGCTGCTTGCCTTTTGCATACTTGTGGGAACTCTTTTAAATATTTTTGTCAGGTCATTCATTGAGAGAGAGCGACGATTAAAGTTGTTAAGATGTGCTTTGTGGTTTTTATTTTTGTCAAACCCAATTGTCAGTCCGTCACTTTCTCTCTTGTGAAATGCCCCCTTATTACTAGCGGTTTCATAGTCGATAATTCTAAGTCTGGTGATAGGAACTCCTGCAATTGCATGTGCAGCTGCTCCTCTGTTATTATTGATAACCAAAACACCTTCCTTAGTTGGATGGAGAAATGCCTCAATAAGAAAATCTTGACTGGGGAAAGGTTTCATATTTCCAACCTCTGCTACGGATTTCCCTGCATGCGGAAACCCTGTCCCCAATTGATCATGAGAGAAAAACGCATTTATTTTGTCCTGTGAAAATTCCAAGGTGTAACCCTTAATAGGGGAAACGCTATCATTGTACAATTCTGCTATTGAAAGTTCAGGATTCATAGCCATTAGCTCATGGGCTAAAGTAACTCTCAGTAATTTTTTAGTCATTGAACTTGTATACTTTTTAGCGTCTTTAAGTTTTTTCAAAATTGAGTCCACCCGCTTTCCTAAATTTAATTTTGCAAGCTGACGCTCTAAATTATGCGTAGTTGACTCTGTACCTCCAACAATCCTATCCCTCCTGACAGTTGTACCCGCGAGGTAATGGGACTTTATTGCTGCGCTTCCTTTTGCATACTTTCCTAACGATTTACTATATTTCGATATCGTTTCTCCGTTCGTTGAATGTTGTAATGCCTTTTCGATGTCCCTATTCCCTTCAAAGTGTTTCAAAAACGTCATCGCTTGGGCAAAGCAGGCATCTTTTGTTTCCCCTGTCTGAGGGATATCGACAACTTTATAGTTTCCATTGGCATCTTTGATTACGGGAGCATAGTGACCCACTTTAGAGTCTTCTCCTTCTATGAATGCAATTTTAAAACTTTCTTTGCTCTCTTTAACGCTCTTAAGGGGGTCTACTTTACCAGGCCCTTTCTCGTGGTGTTTAATTTCTTTTGAACCGTCCACAGCTACACTAACGATTTCTATCGCTCTACCTTCTTGAGAAGCGGCTATTTGAAAATGTAAGGAACCGGCCACCTTAAGATCCCCTGAGGCAATATTGGCACAAAACTGTTTATGTGTTGGAAGGACAGCGTAAAGCTTGCCATTTTTGAAAATCACACTCAAATTTGAACCATGTTCTTTCCTAAGGGTTTCTAAAGAGTCTCCTGAAAAATTAGCTACCGTAGCCTGTAAAATACTAGGGTTTGATATACTGTCCACTTTGACAATGTCACCTCTCAATTCCAACGCTTTTTTCTGTCTGGTCGTTAAACGTGCCACTTTGTCAGACTGATTCATAATTTGAGTCTGAAACATCTCCGATCTCTTGTCGATATGTCGTTCCAAATCCCTCATCGCGTTTACAAAAGGCATACTTATCATTTGCTGAATGGGTTTTACCGCCATATGCAGTAGGGACCCAACCGCCGGTTGTAAGAACCCATTTCGAATTTTTTCCTTAAATGCAATATGCATTTTCTCCTGAACTTCCCTTAAATCTTTTTGGGCTTCTCCTGAAAATGCAATTTTTACCTTTTCTTCCGCTACTGCTTTCTCGTCTATTTTTAATGTACCATTTCTTTGTTGTTCAATTAAAGCTTCCTCGGCCTTATTTAACTCTAGACTTAGCCTGTCATAAAAATCGTTGCAAATCTCACACAATTGGTAAAAGTTTTTGCCAAATTCGGCAACTTTTACCGATTTTGCTACAACGGATGCAATGGTTCCTAAGATTTTTGCTTTGGAACTTCCCTTCTGAAACCTATTTGCGGCCATTGACAAGCCTTTCGTTATGTGACCGACGGACTGTGCTACTTGGGTAAATATTTTATTTCCCAGTGAACCACTGATCAGCTGACTCAAAGAGGACTCTATACACGCCTGGATTCTTTCCTTGGCAATCGTAGCGCCAAATTTGTTGTAAAAATTAATCATTTGATTCTCAACGCTCTTGACTTTTACGCGGTGATTAGTGTCATTTTGAATCCACGTTTCAAAAAACTGCGCAAAATGAGTGTTTCCTATTTCCTCAATTAAAAGTTTGCTAATTTCTTCAGTGCCAACATTTACAGCAGCTGTGAAAATAGCAGTTGAAGACTCCAGGATAACTTTTTGCATAATTGCTTTCGCAATTGCTCTCTTAGTGGCTAAACCAACAGCTAATTTACCAGTTTGAGCACCTTTGGATAAAAAGCTACCAACCCCGGCCGTCATTAGAGATAGGATTAAACTTTGCACTTTATGTTGACCGTAAGATTTCCAACTGAAATTGCCTTCAATTGTGGCTTGGATTGCGAAAACGATATCTCCTATCCCTTCTGAAATTAAAGTTTGTGCTAAGAAATGGGCAGCACCTCCAGTACAGACTTCTAGAGCGATACCCGCGACAATCTGTGCTAATCCAATCATGGCACACAAAAAGCAGTCCCAATCAAATCCTTTAACCTCTTTGTATTCTAAAACAGCATCGAAACTCATGTGGATATAGTCCATTATTTCTGGTGGAACTTTTCCTTGACTAAACATTGTCCTTAAATCTTTGGATTCTACTTTGACCTCCGGGAGGGTTTTAAGGCTCCCTGCTACTTGTTTTATTATATTTGTAATGGTTTCAATTTTCTCATCCAAATCTTTATTCTTTGATTCGGTACCGATACCCCCCGTGAAAACTTCATTGATTTCATGCCCAACATCAGACTTCCGATCTAATTTGAAAACATCCTTGACTACCTTTTCAATTTTAACCTTAATCCCTTCCATGGCCTTAACTGGGTCGCTAACTCCTTTAAAAAGTACTCTGGGCGGTTTAATTACTCGTGCTTCTAGCAATCGACTGAATAACTCGTGACTTGCACCTTTCGCACTTTTTAGGACAATATCTCCGTCAGATATAGACCCACCCTTTTGGTATAGTTCCATTAAAACCGTATCTAATTCCGAATTGATTTTCTTTTCCACAGATATTAAATTGAAGATGGAACTGTTGACAAGCTTAGCATCTGTTAAAATAGCTCGAAGGACAGAAAATGCATCCTCTTCAAGATTTAAATCTTTCTTTTTAATATCTTCATCTTTATTTAACCGAGATTTTAAAACTTTGGTGATTTCCCCCGAATTTTTGGCAAGGCGAGAGTCAACGTTAAAGTCTAATTGATCAATAATCTGTTCTTTATCGTTCCCACATTCTTTCAGATTAATAACTTCCAAGAATTCTTTAATTTTCTCTAACTCCACTGAATCTTGAAAAGAATAGTCCTTAGATAAGGTTATAGCTTCCAATTTTTCTCCCACGTCAAACCCAAGTTGAATCAAGAGGGCACCAAAGTTAGTTTTCTCTTCTGTGGAAGGATTTTCTGCATATTGAACTATTATTTTAAGAGCATTTACTAATTCCCCTTCATCAACTGATTGGTTATGAACAAGTTGTAGATACTTGTTGCTTTTGCTCCCTAGTGAAATCTTTTGGCGCCCTAAGCAAAATTCTTTCAGGGCAGTTTTTTTACCGAAAAATATTGACTCATTTTTGGTTTCCTCAAACCTTTTGGATAAAAACGTGTGATCTACATTAATCCTTGTGTAAAACTCTAAATGTCTAATTATCTCTTCAATTTGTTTCTCTTTCAATGAAGTATTCTTAATTATAAGCTGAACTAATTGAGGTTTTGAAATGGCATTGCCTACTGGCTTGTCAAATCCAAGATGAGAAAGTAAAGCAGAATATTTAGCTTTATCTTGTGAAGAATCTGATGGGTTCATTATTGTTTTAAGGGCCAATTCAACATCGCCTTTGAAGAATAAACCATTTACCAATTTTAACTCTTCACCGTCCCTGATCGTAATCTTACTTTTCCCTAAACAAAATTTTTGGAGTTCATCTTTCTTGCCAAAAAATATTTCGCTGTTTCCAATTCCGAATTTTTCCTCTAAGCATTTATAATCTATTCTCAACAACTCACTTGTAAGGATGACTTTAATCTTGTCTCCCTGATCAAAAAAGACAGGATGATCTAATCGCCCTAACAATTTATTTTCAATGTCAACTGACTTTCTAATAATTTCCTTCTCTTGGACAATATCCTTCGTATCTTGGAGGAACTTTTCCTTTGTATAAATAACACTTTCAAAGGACTCAGGTTTCACTAATCTCTCTCCAAATCTCCAAGATTTATTTTGAGATTTAAATAGCGCCATTTCCAAATTATCGATCACATTCTCCTTGCAGTATTCAAAGACGTCTGGAAATTTTACTGGAATCTCACCTTTCCGGAAGATTTCTCTTCCTGAAAGTATTTTAGCTTGCTCTAGCATTTTCACGTTATTTCTATACACTTCATATCCTTTCTTAACGTCGGAGTCATTAAAGGCAACATGATTTCCGCTGTGACCATTTAAAAATGTAATTGCTTCACTACAATCTCCGTTAAGTTCCTCCAGGGCAAGTTTCTGTTTTTCTGGATCTTTAATTAAAATCTTACTGGAAATAATGAATTTTTTACTGATTCTAAAATCCTTGATGACGCCATTAAGGGCTAACTGTCGGAAAACCCTTTCTGACTGGTCACCTACAATCCCAGGGAGGGTAAATGTATCCTCGGATACGTCAGCCCCAATTGCTGAATTAATAGCATTAATATGAACAGACAAAACTTCAGCTTCCCCTTCATTTTGTTTTGCAAAGCAATTAGAACTCAACCCCTTTCCTCGTCTGATTAATTGATTAATTGATTTTAATATTTGATTCCTTGATAGAATCTTGTCTCTCTCGGAGGTTAGTACCCTTAAGGATTCTTTCAAAGCCCCTTTAGCCTTTAGCTTTGCATTAAACCCACCTCCATCTTTATTAATTATACAAAATGACTTGTAGTACAAGGCAACGCCAGAAAAGTTTCTGTGTTCTTTGATAATGTAATCAAAGCAATTTAATGCTTCTGAATATTGTTCATTGTCTAAATAGAGACGCCCTAGTTTATTTAATTCTCCAGGCTCTTCAATTAGCCCGTACTTATTGCCCAACCTGTTTATTACTTCGGCCTCAAAATCCTCGTACTCTTTTAAAATCCCCCCAGTTCCCGCCTCATGAACTTTGTCGAACTTATCACTCATTTTATTCAGCCAGACTGCCCAAATGTTTTTCAAAGAGTCAATTTGTAATTCTAAAGGATCCTTCGTCTTTCTGCCACTGCCTTTCCTAATTTTCCAAGTACTTTCCAATTTCTCTTCTACTATTTCTTGCAATTTATTAAATTTAACAAATAACTCATCCTCTAAGTTTATTTTGGGAAGTTGTTCATTTTGGACTATTTTGAGTCTATTGGTCTCCAATTCATTTCTTTCCTCTTGCAATTGCAATATATCAATCTCCTCGTATATTTTGCGAGAGTCGAATACAATGTATGTCCCCGACCCTCGATTTCCAGCTCGAGCTGTTCTACCAAAAGCTTGTTTTTCTATTCTAAAATTTTTGGGCATGTAAGACAGAATTACGTGTAAACCTCCATTTTCTTCCACTTGCTTACTAACTCCTAAATCAGTACCCCTGCCGGCAATATTAGTTGCAATTACAATATCTCCTGCTTCTAGACATGAAACATCGAATTTTTTATAAGCTCTGTCGTATTTATAAATCCTGAATTTACTCTGATCGCTAAATTTCTGATTGACCCATAATTCTATACGCTTTAAATCACGAATATTGTCGCAAATTATTAATACGGCTCTTCTACTGTCTACTATTTGACTCCCGATCTTAACTTTTAGCTCTTTTTGGTAAAAACAAATGGATTTTTTACTGTTCTCTATTTCGGCATCGATGTAGCCAAGTGCTTCTTTGGCCTTCCCTACAGAAATGAGAAATTCTTCCCTTTTTTCTTTTTCCTTATTGTGCCACTCAAAAAAGGCAACATTTTTCATTTCCTCGGTAATACTAACACCGAAATTTTCAATATCGTGGTCTGAATCTAATTTTGATACTTTACTTTTGTTAATGTAACCTAAAATTTTGTCAATTCCCAACCGAATTTCTCCGAAACCGTCATTTGAACACGATTTCCTTAGGGTTAACAGTTCCTCGCGAATTTCTTTCATAGCCGATCTAAATTTATCCGATGCAGGATTTTCGCAATTGTCAATGATCTTTTTCTTGGCAATTTCAATGGAGTCCAAAATATTTATTTTTTTCTCACATTGTGCTAACTGAGTATCAAACTTTTCTTTAGTCTCACTGTGAACCTTACGTTTTTGTGTAATTTCTCGCAGAACTTCTTCTTCCCTAACGAACTTTGTCTTAATTGATTTAAGATATTCCTCTGTGACTACTAATTGCTGATTCATATTTTCCTCAACGTTTTCAACAATATTGTGTAACCATTCTTCCTCTGTTGCTGCAACTGATTGTGATTGGAAATCATATTCATAACGATATTCTTTAAATCGTGGAATTTCAAAGAAATCTAAGCCGTAGACCTTACTCAATAGTTTTCTTTCCTCGATACCCCCCACTGTTCCGGTCATACCATACAGATTTTGGTAGCCCTGAAAATAACAGGCGTTTGAGATATAAACTGCTTTTAAACTAGCATCGCTTAATTTCCCGCTATGTTTCAACTCTACACCTTGCTGGACTCCGTTGCTCCACTTGGTTGAATTTTGTTCAACCCCAGTGTCCTTGTCCATAATGATGACCCCGTTTACATTTTGTGAATCTCCATCCCCAATTATGTAAGCGTTATCCTCCTCAATGAATTTAGCCTCGTAAAAGCTCTCTATCCAGGTTCGCAAATTTTGTTGGACAAAGGGGAGCAAGGTAGAAGGGACCCGAACCTTAAAATCTCCATCGTTTTCATCGCCCATCATTTTATTTATGTATTTGACGATTTTCTCAACATTTTCTGAATTATAATACATCTCGTCTTTACTATTGACAGAGGCCCAAATCTGAACAAAGATATCCTTCAAATGTCTCATGTCAGTTATGTTATGGGAAATGTATAAAGTTTTGGCGGCGTTGTCAATCATCATACTATCTCCTTCATCTAAGATGAGAACGTGACCAATCCCACTCCCCCCTCTGATATCTTTCTTAAAATACCGACTGAGCAACAGATCTCGTTGGAAATACCCGGTTTCCCCGTAAATTATGTCGCAAGATTCATACCGCGTTTTTCTTTCCAGTTCCCCCGTATCTGCCCTATCGCAGTGTTCATCGCAATTGTTACTGGCTTTTAAACCGAACATTTCGTAAAATTCCTTATAACCTTCCTTTGTCTCGGGGTCACGTGATTGAGAATCCCGGGTTGCCAAAACCTTTGAACTGGTTACGATATCCGGCTTTTTACCCGTTAACCCTATACACGTTGCAAGCATTACAGTAACCAGGGTTTTTCCTTCCCCGGTAAAAATATTCCCTAAGCGTCCTTTTCCTTTACAATCCAAGAATAGAAGGAGGGACATTAATTGAGTGTCCCGGGGTCCTAAGGGGAAACGGTCAAAAATTGTCACTGCTCGGATAATCACCGCTAAAACTTCAATTATAATCTCTGTTGAGGGACGATGGCTCCAGGAATATATTTTGTTACTGCCAGAACTACTCCGAAAAATCTTTGACCACTCGGTAATATCCCCTTCGTCCCAAGCTTGGATATTTATACTTTCCTTGGAATAAAATTTTGACTTTTCTAATTTTCGGGCAGCCAAAATGATTTTCTCAAGAAGAATTTCATTCTCTTTTGTTTCAAGACAATGTTTGACCGATTCATTTATTCCATTAGAATGAATTTGATCCCCTTCTGTCATTAACCCTACTAATTTCTTTATTGTGAGAATTTCCCCACTTCCCGAGTGACTATTAAGACCCAATGACTTTTCCCATGTGTTCAAATTATTAGGGAGGGTTTCTATTACGTACTTTCCTGGATTGTGAAAAATTTTCTGTAAAAGGTAGTTCAACTTTCTTATATTGAAATTATCTGAAATTTTATTAATTTTTTCAATCAACAATTTCCCAACCCCTTCCCCCTTTTCCCTCTCCATATGGTACAATAAATTGACTGTTTTCTTCTTCTCTTTGACTTTGCACTGGTTAAATAACCGGGTAGTTAGTTCACTTTCAATCACTACCTTTTTAATATAGCTCTCCCACAAAGAAAAACTCTTCTCCTCCAAATCTCCCAAGTAGTCCTGTTTTAAATAAACTTTACTTTTAATAATCATATCGACAACAAGTGGAAAATTATCAGAGATTTCCTCTTCGCGGACTTGCAAAACAAATATATTGCAAAAGTATCGTATTTCTTGGTAGGACCTACTACTGAGAATAATTTGTAATTTATCGATTGCATATCCTACACTTGGATTATCTCTGGTGTCTATTTGATTAAATAATAACTCCACAGTTGGATTATTTTTGCCATTTGATTTGATTATGTTATTAATTGAGGACAAGTCCTCAGCATCCACAAAAGAATAAATGGAATCCTTTACTTCATCCAAATGCTCGAAGTTGTCAATATTGAAACAAATTAAATCCAGGGTTTCTAAAGCGTCATCTAAATTACCTTGTTCCTCCTGTAAAAATCGAAAGACTTGCAAAATATCCGCTACTTTGGTTGAACTGTGACCTTTATTGGATAATTTCGACAGAATGTAGTCAGTAATTAAATTAAACCTCAAATCTATCAAGTCTTCATTCCACGCTGTAATAGAGGATTCAGCCGAACAAAAAATATCTTCCAGCTTCTCAATTAATGATTGTGACAACAGTCCCACAATTTCCTGATCATTGAAATGCTTTGTAAGTCTACCATTTTTGGTTTCTTTACCATTACATACCAAATCAAAAAAAAAATTGATTTTAACATATTTTTCTCCTCGGTATTCAAAAATTGGAACAAGTGGTTCGTATCTAAACTCTTCATTGTCCCTACTATGAAATTGGAAGGCCACGAAATCTTTTCAGGTTCCACCTGATTAGGAGAATGCAAAATATTTTTGCATTTTTTCGTAATTTTACTGAAAAAACTCCTCGGGGATTCCGGGACAGAGTTTTCTGGTTCGGAAAGATTGTCATTACTTTGCTTTAGCCACTTTGGGAAAGATTTTATAAAATCCTTAACTGCCATACTTTTATACAACCGTTTTAATGCTTCCTGAACATCAACCTTCAGTGTAGCTGCAGATTCTACAGATTCCAGAATTTCATCTAAAAATAGCTCGTAATAGGTACAAATAATTTCTCTGATGTAGCAATACAATTCCTCAGATTCTGATTCATTTTCTGCGAATTTTACTAATTTATTAACGAAACCCTGAAAAGTGTTCCTGTCACTATAGAATTTATCTGGGAATTGTAATAGTAACCGCAAATATTTCACTCTGTCCGAAGATTCAGTCAGGGATTCATATTTTGCAAAAGTCTCTTTACAATTGTGCTCTGAAATATCCAGAAATTCGCAAATGAATTTTATTTCAGCATCATTTAATAAATTTTCTGTATTTTTCAGACCGTCTCCTAAACTCTCTGGTACACAATCGTTTAGTGTTTTAAGGTGACCAAGAAATTGTTTCAAGCTCTTTTTTCCACTATCGATCTTCCACACATTAAATGTATTGACTACAGTCACTTCCAACTGTAACAATACTTTCTCTTCGCCCTCTTTGCAATTATCAAACATTTTTTTCTTATCTTCTAACATTTTATTAGTAAGCATTAATAAAATTCCCATTGAAAAGCTATTTAAATCCTCACTTTTCTCTTTCTTGTCCAATTCGTTAATTAATTCCTCTAATATGGCCCTGGAAAACTTATCGCAATGCTCTTGAATTAAGAGAAGGAGCTGTTTATATTTGTTTTGACCTACTTCTGCTAAAACTGACTCCCAAGTTAACCTCCCAAGAACAACTTTCTGTACAAAATCATCTACACTTATGTTTGTTTCGTTTACTAAGCCTTTTAGTAAAATCCTTGGCTTTTCCTCAGCTAGGAACGTTTTGATCTTATAAATATTCTTAAGGCCACCATCGTTTTGGGCTTCTGGCAGATTTTCATTGAAAACTGTGTTAAACTCCGTAAAAAACTTTCCAGGGTCCTCAGGTAAGACAAAGCTCCTTAACTCCACTATTTCGGGTAAGTTTTGACCAAGTATTTCTCCAAGTAACTGCTCTGCGGAAGTGTTTTGTTTTAACTGTTCTTTAAAAAGCATATTTTCTTCCAAGAGCAATTTAAATCCGGACACTTTATAGGTTTTGTACAGCAATGCACTCCTTAAAGATTGTAGGCAATTTAGGATTTCTAAGTTTGTGGTCTTACTTCCCTCTTTTTTACTTTTTCTAGCTTGTGACACATTTTCAGTAAATAAATCAAGGGCTACTCTTAACTCAACGATCAACTCTTGGTCGCTTTTCCCAGTAATCATTAAATGTTCAATGATTTTGTGGTAATTGGTTATAAAGTGTCGAATTAATTCCTCAGTGGTCTCCTCTTTTAAATTATCGTCCATCGTTAGGAAATACACAAAGCCACTGTTAATTTTGAGTAAATTTGCGATACTTTTAAGATCATTGTAATTAATTATCGCGTGCTTAAATTTTTTTAATTTAAGTAGCTTAAATTGTGTGGCTAATTCCTTCAAATAATTTTCTTGTGACTTTGCATATGTGGTCGGACTATTGATCAGAGCCTGGATATCATCACTCAACCTATAATAATCTCCATGGCCGACGCTGACCGACTTATTACCAAGAAATACATCCCGCCCTTCTTTTTCCCTCATCCGCCCAAAATTATCAAATAAATCGCCTAAATTGACAGTCTGGGCTGTATGGGTATCTCTTTTGTACTCACTTTTTTGAGTTTGACAAGATTCAATAACTTTACCCAAGTAGTTAACAATGTCTGGAGAAAAAGGACTGGCAGATTTAATTATAGAAGCACTAATCGCTCTTGATATTTCGATTTCAATTAAACCCACCTTTTCTATATCCTTTACGGTTTTATTTCCCACAACGCCATCTAGAGTCCCTTTTAACAGAGTGAATACATCTTTCCTTTTTGAATACGAAATGTCTCCATCATTTTCACAGGCAGTTAACCAATCAAGTTTATCTAAATATAATTTAATTAGCTCAACTTGGTTATCTTTCGCACTTTTATCCAAGACGGATATTCCACAATATTTTCGAAACTCATCCGAGATTCCTTTTTTGAGGGTTAAAACAGATTCAAACTCTTTTCCCTGAGCATGGAGCATATCCTGACATATTTCTGATATTTTTGCAAGTTCCATCTGATCTGCTCTAAGAAGCATAAATGTGGACAATTTTGGCCCTATGTTTGACAAAGTGATTCTAGAATACATGTCCTGACTTTGCAACTCCCCACACTCGATCATATGGTCTATATGGTAGATTATTTCGCCAGTGGAAGGACTATCGTCACTAGGACAATTCTTAGCAAATATTGAATGAAGGATATCTTTCTTTGAGGACTCCACAACAGCATTGAAAGGAATATTACACTTTTTAATGAAACTTGTCCATTGGGTTGATAAAACCAGGGCTTTTTTACTTTTCAGTTTACCGATAACTGATTGTAGAGTTTCTGCCTTCGCTTCCACACTTTTATCCCTGTTCTCAGCATTTAAGGATTTTTGATTAGAAATTAATGCACATAACAATTGAAATACATCGTCGAAAACCTCATGGCGATTGTAGTTCTCTGGTGAAAACTTTCCGAGTCCTTCGATTATAGTGGATACCAAATAATTCAAATTTTCATTGGCACCTAATGCTTTTTCAACTGATTCCAATTGTTCATAAATGGCAACCACTTTTTCTCTACAAATTTGCAAATATTGCCTTTTCAATTCTACAATTTCCTCGGGTTTTCCTCCTGCGTTAATTTCTCTGGATATTTCTTCAACAGTTTTTGAAATGGTTTCGACCTCTACTTCCTTTCCTTCGACTAAGGATTGAAATTTGGTAAACTCGGCTACTTTAAAGTCACTTAAGATTTTCAATCGTAATTCATCCGGCAATCCTAAACTTTCAATGGCCTTTTCAACCTCGACTGATTTTAGCATCTTTTTACTTTCTGGGGTAAATTCCAATGAGTTTATCTTCAAAGCCTCAGTTAAAAACTTGACCTTACTTTCCCCACTGTCTAACTCTTTCACTATTTCTTCCAACTTTCCCTTGGCTTTACTCAAAATTAATTCATTTTTACCTTCGGCTTGTTTTTTGATAGTTTTCATTATTAGGTTTCCAATTAAATCTTCCTCTACATGGCCTACCGAGTTGTAACGTGCCTGAATCTTTTCCACCCACTCTTTCACAAATTCCTCTATCTTACAATTTTCAACCTTTCCTTTATCTTCTGGTTTGCTCTCTAATTGCTTAACTACCGGACCAATTACGGAATTTTCTATATTCCCAATTTCTTCCGCTAACTTTCCCACGGTGGACATTAATTTGGAAACGTTACGTCGGTTACGTTCTGGAGATTCTCCTAACTCAGAATTTTCACCCTTGACATTAAAGGAAGTCATTTTAAGATACTCACCAACTGCACTTTCAATTTTAGAATCCGCACTAGAATCTGTACCCGTGTACGTGATTAATTTTTTAGTCACCGCGTATAACGACGCTGTTGATCTATTTGAGCTTTTCTTTGATTCCGAACAATCCTTTAACATTTTAATTACCATCCCAAAAATATTTAAGATACTTAATAATTTCACTGCTGTACAAATTGGAACTCCCGAAACACTTTTCGGGATAGCCCGGGAGTAAAATTCTGTAATTTCTTTGATTGCATTGCCAATGAATGCTAAACTCTCTTCTTGGATCTCATCTGTATTTTCCAAGAGATTATCAAGATACTGGAGGGAAAACTGTTTAAAGTTGTAAGTGGCAGTTAATAAAAATTCCCTGACACCTTGAGAGCAATGTGCACTTGAAATATTCATTGATTTTACATCTTTATAGTAATTAGTGACCAGAGCTGAAAGATTTTTAAGGTTTGGTTCCTTATTATGCTCTATCATTGATATTTCACATCGTAACTGAGGGAATCCAGTTTTTGAAAAGTTAATTGCACATTTTTCTAAGTAAAATAATACTTGGTCATTTATTATGCTGCCAAAAAAATGAAACTCGTTTTCAATAATGCTTCCATTATCAAACAAACTGTCCCCATCAAAGAATCTCTTAACTTTTGTCGCTCTACTTTGTTCACGGTCGTCCCGAGTTATTTCGGCTACCATTTTTAACAAAAAGTTCTCCGAATCTTTATCTTTGCTCAAAGTTTCACCTCTGAGTAAAGATAAATGACCAGTAAAGAGAACTCTTTGAATGGAACTAAGTTCTTGAAATCTCTTGCCAACTTTAATTTTTTCAATTTCCTCCACGTACGACCTTAAACAATTTTCCGAACCTTTAACATTTTCTTTAACAGCTTTGGTTATTAGCCCAACATTTTCGTCGTTGTGAACTCCAGATCGGTAGTGTCGCAGAGAATGCTTTAAAATGTATTCTAGATCCGATATATCGGGTACATTATTCAAATCAAAATGGTTTTCCGTTGTGGTATAAGAATCCACCCCGAATTGGATTTTAATGTCACCTTTAGAGTCATAAATGACTTCTTCTGCATCCACCTCAGTTGTAATTTCCTCTACCACTTCAGTTTCAATTTCCTGCTCTATCTCATCCACAATGTCAATCTCTGCAACAATCTGTGACATTCTTTGCTGACTCAAGTTTTGCAACTTCCTACTCAGGGCCTTAATTTCCAAATCTTTACTTGCCAAATCCTTTTTCAACATTTTTAAATGAAACCTACCTCCTTTTAACTTCTGCATAAGGATATTTAAATTATCGTCGATAAGTCTTATAAGTTCGTCCTTATTAGCCGAATATTCTCCTCCTAAGGAATTATATTTCCCCAAGGCTGATAAATCCTGAGTGACCTTTAGATTCACTTTGATTTTTTTATCCCTAATATTTCGAGATTCGGTTATTCCACGTATAATTTGGTTTATTCGGGCATTTCTCTCAGAATCAATGGCTCCTTCCCTATTTTGCAAAGCAGCTATTTCCTCAGCAAGTTTGGCTAACTCGGTGGATTTAATTTCCGTTGCAAGTGCAACGTTTTCTAACTCGGAGGAAATATTATCCTCTTCCTGGGTGCATTTGTCAACACTGTCGGCTAACTCTTCCTGTTCAGCCGTCAAATTACAAATATGCTCAGTATGTTCCAATTCCCCACTCAATTCTTTATCCGCGGCTTTCTTTTCATTTAACTGGGCATGCAAACTCTCGACATTTACCGCTTCCCTCTTAACTTCTTGAGGAATTTGATAGTCATTGCGAACACTGGCTTCCGTTTCATTTTGCTTCCCTCGCTTGCTACTGACATCTTTATCTCTATTTCTGTACGCTGAACTATCACTGCTTTCTTCATAATCAACCCTGGAGCTTGCAAAGGCCGTTACTAGAAATAAAAGCGGGTTCACAGTTAAAATACCCAACAACGGTGCCATGTTACTACGGTCAACATTTTCAGAAGCTAAAATCTGATCTTTAAAATGTGGATATTTGCTGCACAAAGCGGCTCTATCCACCACTGTTGGAAGTGTTTTTGTTTTGCAGAAAAAGTTAACTTTATCTTTTACTTGGTCCATTCCGTACAACCCGGGCTCGCCCCCTTCTCCCCCTAAGGGGGCTTCTCTCTCTAAAATGTTATCTGCGTCCTGACCACGTTTACTTTCTCCTAAAGTTAATTTTCCCGCCCTGTGGGCAATATCTATCACACCTGGTATACCGCCCAAGCCAAGGCGACCGGTTTTCCCAGGGTCTCCTCCAGGCCCACCGGGTGAACCCGGACTTCCAAACCCTATAGTAGACTGCCCACCACCTAAACCTTTGGTATCTGGTGCTACCCCATCTTTCCCATTGGCACCTTTAAATCCTTCATCCCCATTACCCCCCAACTGACCTTCGGACCCGTTTCCTCCGTTTGTCCTAATTGCGGTCAGTCCTTGCAAATTTTTTATCGCATTTTCAATTTTAATTACCACGTTCCCCCCGTTTCCTCCGTGCTCCCCGTCGTAACCATCGTAGCCTTTATCCCCTCGAGGTTGGGTGGAAATCTTTCTTTTCTTGCAACCATCAGAGGCCTTGTGCCTAAATTCGGCGCCACACCTCCCACTGGTATCTATCACTAAATTCTGACCGACAACCTCCATATCTACGGCGCTAACTGTTAAATCAACCCCCGGATAGGAAAAGGAACTGTTAAGAATAAACGAACCACTGCAAATTACTTGAATTTCATCAACGAAACATCTAACTACATCTTTAAAGTCGATTTTTAAATCATTTATTACATTTACAGCTTCTGAAAAAGTGGCTTTCTTTTTGTCGTCGACATCCTCACTTTTAAAATGCATTTCAATCCTCCTTTCTATCAGAGTTCGTAGCTCTTGAGGCAATTCTGGAATCCCTGTAACCCCATATGGAGCAGAATGCAACACGTCACCAGTAAACTTCAACCCTTTGCAAGAATCGTAAGAATTTATTTCTTTTTGGACACTTTCTTTTAACTTGCTGAGGATATCGCCACAATTGGCATTTAATCCCAAAATTTTAAATCTCCTGATGCTCTTACCCTTTTCAAATTCCTGGACAATTTCACTTTCAAAGGAAACAGCGGAACCAAATACTGACCTAAGTCGCCTAACCATTGCAGACTGAGATTCCCCAGCTAGCATTTTATCCCCTCTAAGGTATTTCTTTAATTGATCATAATTGATGTTTGTAAATAGTAATTCCCAAACGTTACGACCACAGGAGAGGATGATATTTTCTGTCGTCTCTTTTAACTCTTCTAGAATTGTCATCAAGCTATTACTTTTAAAGAGGCATTTTTTAATATTGTTAATTACCTCATTTTTCCATTGTAACTCCCCATCGGATAAAACCGTCTTTACATTTTTAATTAACTGCACAATAGCCTCACTTACTGCTTTTTCCAGTTCCTTTTCAGCCTTTTCTTGTTCTTTCGCAGCCTTCTCTGCCTTAACTCTGCCCAGATCTGAGTCTAATTCTCTTTTTCGGTCTTTCAATTCCCTTATCTGAATTTCAACCTCTTCCTTTGCACTTTCCTTCAGCGCAATTTCCTGCTCTATTTTTTCAAGTTCAACCTCCAATCTCCGAACCTCTGCTCTAGCTTCATTAATGTCATTTTCATTTGCACTCTGACTTGCATTTAACTCTTTTAACTTGTCCATTGCCAATTTAATTTTTTCCTTTAAATCCCCCTTTATTTGTGACAGGGTTTCAATTTTCTCCCTGTATTTGTCCACCGCTAGCTCTTTTTCAGACATTAATGATTGTATCCGAGTTTCAACGCCCTCTATATCATCCTCACAGTTTTGAATTTCCGACAGCGTAACGTCCAAATCTTCTTGCTTACTTTGTATCAACTCTGCTAAGTAAATTTCTTCCTGTGACTCTTTTAAATGAGATTCATTTTTCAACTGCCTTCTTTTTTGCTCTGTTTTAATAATCCTAACTAGTGCCCTTTCATACAAACCTTTTATTATCCCCAATCTCTGTTTTTTCTCTTGTGGATCCGGGTACACATCCCCTTCTAACTTTTCCAAATACGCCAAATAGGCAAACAAGGATCTACTTTGGGAATTGTCATTGTCTAATTCCAAAATATTGCAAAACTGAGCATTGAATTCCTTTAGGGAAGATAATTTAGTTAAATGCCCTTTTTCTCTCTTGTAATCTCCCCCTAAGGTTTTCGAACTATTCAAGGAAATCCGTAACACTTCCGCTATCCTTCTCCGACACAAATATTCAAACAAATCCTCCTCCGTTTGTAAAATTCCCACGATGTGGTTTATCTTCATGCTTACATCAACCTGGGTGTCTTTGGAGAATTTAATTTTATCTCGAGCACAAAGGGCAAAATATTTTCCTTCGTGAAAAACAAGTGCAATTGAAATGTTTCCTCCTTCGCAGGAAATACTTACAATTTGGTTATTCTCAATAACCTTCAGGTTACTGATGACCAGGTTATCATTTTTAAATTCATTATTGACTGCATTAACTAAAAATTCATAATTTTCCTCATTTTCAAATAAATCGTAATTTAATCTGATTTTTCGTGTCCAATATTCGACTCTTTCGGTGGTTTCGTTAATACTCCCCACTTGATACAATTTAAATTCTCCAATTAATTGAGCTACCATGGCGGATATGAAAGAATTGATTTTATCTAGAGCCTCACCATTTTGAAATGCATCGTGCCCACAGAGGGAGACACCATTGGGAAATAATTTCCTTTGAATCTCTAACAAATCAGTTTCTAATTGACTTTCTTTTTCATCCTGTAATTCTCGAATAACTAATTCCCTCCCAGCTTTCTTTTCAAGTAGGACATCGTTTAACTCTGTAAGATTCCCTCGGATCCTATCAATCTCTTTAATTTCGGCGGATTTATCAATTGGATCTGAATTGACTAATCGGACACACATTTTCTTTCTATGGACCTCAAATGAATAATAATCATCGTAATTTACCCTAGAATCCTCAAGATCTTCTAACCTCATTTTCAAACCACGGACTTCTTTTGCATTGCTGATTATTCGGAGACACAAGGCGATATTGTCAAGCTCAGCTTTCAAAACATAATTATCCTGCAAGACTAACTCTTTCCTGGTCGTCTCTAACTGAGACAATTTCTTTTCCAAATCTTCCAGGGAATTATGGACATTATTTTCATTGACTTTCATGGATTGAACTGCCCTATAAATATTCTGAGGATCTAAACATTTAATATAACTGTCTTTGTCTTGCTGAAACAGCCAAGATATTTTCTTCAAAAGGTACAGCAAAGCTCCTGCCTTTCCGGTATGTTTCTTCACCAATGATTTCATGCTACTCTGACCGTCCAGAGTTAATTCTCCGTTTAACTTTGCAATCAACAGAGGAAAAAAGCTTTGCAAGTGTGTTAACAACTCAGAAAGCAATTTATCGTTTACTGATACCCCATTTAAAGCAAATATTGATATATTATTGAGTTTATATTTCGAAAACAATTCAGGAATATTTGTAAAATCGATTTCTAAGTCATTATAGAATTCCTTGAAGACGTCATGGGTTGCCTTTACAATTGCAATCCTTCCCTCATCAGTGGCAAGTTCATAAATATTTATCTTGGTCCTTAATAGTGTCAAACATGAAATTAAACCGCTAACTTGTTCCGCAAGTGCCCTTTTAAAATGTTCCTCTTTATACTCACGCAATTCTGAAGGAATTTCCTCTCTCTTTTCAACACTAAATCCCATTTCCTTCCTAAACGTCAAAAACTCTCCTATATCTCGTAAACGGGTTTCTAACTCTGGAATCACAATTTCATTCCTCACTTCTATTCCCAGCTCTATTTGTGCAATATCAAAGTCTAATCTTTTTAATTCTTCATTACGCATACCTTTCACTCTGTCTAATTCCTTGCCACAATACTCCCCTACAAAGGAAACAATTCGCCTAAAAGAATTTTTATGCCCCTCAGAATGTTTTCCGGTTATTTTCAATTTTTCTATCAGCCCATCCTGGATATTGCGGGATATTCTATACTCAGGCTCTCGAAGACGAATTATTCCCTTTTCAATGTCACTTTGGGTTAATTTTATCAACTTCGAGATGTAGTCTCCATAATCACATTCAGAATTACAACCCCGGTGATGATACCCTTGAAAGCCAATCTTAAACCGGTTTTTTAATACATTTTGCTCCATATTTTCGAAAGTGATTAAATTCAAATCCTTATTGTTACGCTTTTGAATGGTAAAATCCACTTTGAGATTTTTTACTTTTTTCCCCTCGACCTCGTTATCCTGCCTGGCTTTCTGTAACAGCTCCTCATAGAATTCTTTCATTGTTTCAAAATCCATATTTTCTTTCTGTCGGATTGATTGAATTTCTACCATCGCTTGACCTTCCAAACGGCACCTTTCCAATACCCGGTCATTAATGCCCTGGAAATCTTCCAGATTGTTTAAAACAACCTTTAGTACCTTTTCCTCTAAATCTATTCCATTAATCTCCTCTTTAATATTCCTAACATTTTGGTTGAATAATGCCTTCTCCTTTATTACAGCTTCTATCTTAAGTTTCTTGGAAAGATATACCTTGTCAAAATAATGAACAAAAAGTTTGTAAAGTATTTTTTGATTAGAATTCTTTTTCTGTAATAGGACACTTTCCAGTTGGACTGCTTTGGAAGATCCTAATAATTTTTTCAATTCATCTTGAACTTCCTGAACACTAATGGCTGAAGGTGGACAGATTAAATGAACAAACTCTTCTACGGTGATATTTGAATGTTTCCTGGTGAAAATCTTTGTCTGGTCAATGACCACAAGGTCGGCACCTGCGTCAAGATAATCTTTCACTTTCTCCTGATCATTCTCAGGGGTTTCGCTAACGAATACTTTTACATTTAGAACCCCCGTAAGTGTAACCTTTTCAACTAACTTGTCATTAGCTTTGGTCATACGAGAAAGAATGGATCCCCGTTCCTTAGAATATTCCGCATTTATTCTTTGCCTTTTGTCATTAAATTCAGTCAGACAAAGTCTTAGAGTACCTAAGATGTCTGTTAATTCGGATTTATGATAGGAAAGAACGTGATCTCTGTAATTAGTGTTCTTCTCTTCCAGTTCGGCAAATATTTCCACATCGGTCTTTGAATGTGACATTTTAATGGTAATAATTTCTAAAATGGAATCAAAAAATTTGCAATTTTGAAACAAAGAGGAACTAAAGTCATTTTGGCAGGATTCATGTCTCCTCTTTTGGTAAAGTTGACTAGTGCTACCAATCCCATCAGGACAATCATCACTTTTAGTTGTCCCTTTTTTGTTAAGGCAAGAATACACATCTCGTTTAATAATTTCCGCTTTGGCTTTGTTTAACCCGTCAATTTCAGATTTTTGACGTTTTTCTAATTTCGTAATTTCCTTGCGACATGATTCAATTGTATTTGCAAGACCAATCCCGCTTTCTATTTCTAACAATGACCGCCGCTTAATTAAATCGTTTTTCTCACCCACCAAGATAGTAATCCTCTTAGAATGTGAATCTATCTGCGTATTTTTATTTGCAATGTATTTTTGCAATTCTACTTTACGACTTTGATTGTCACTAAGTTTTTCCCTTACTCCTGACATTTCCCTCTCCAATCGGGCCTTCTCAGCTGATTGCTTTTCAAGATTGCCAAAATTAACCATAATTTTCTCAACCTGGGCATTTCTCCACCTCGCCTGTGATAATGCCATCGATTTGTTGTAATCCCCTTCCTTTTTAATCTCTATTTCTATCTCTTCATTGAGATTCCTCAGATCTGCAACGCTATTCACAATCTCTGTGATATTTTCTTCCTTTTTTTCAATCGCGTCATTTATTGAAGACATAAGGGATTCCCCTGAGTCTACATAATTACCTAAGGTTCCCTGGAGTTTTTCATTGTCATCGATAAGTCGACCCTGGACAATTTTCTCTCTCTCTCTTTCTTTTACCTTTATAATGTTAACATTCAATGTATTTTCAGTTTCAATGATAGATTTTCTAATCTTGTCCCTTTCAACTTCATTCCTGGTTTTGCTAGCCTCACTAGCGTCAATCTCGTTTTGCTTTGCAGTCTCCCTTGATTTAATCCTATTTTCTACATCTTTATACTGTGCAAATACCTTCCCACCCGCGTCCGCTAAATGTGTTGCGTGTTTCCCGTTCCCTCCATCGGCAGAATGTCTATATTCAGATAAGCAAGCCCATAATTCCGATTCGACTAGAGAGGTACATCCTTGCAAAGCTTTGTCCATTGAAAATTTAACCGTATCATCCGTCGCAGATCGATAAAGACAATGATTTAATTCATCAGGATTACCTACAGGGATGTTTGGAGGGCAATCAACATGATTAAGGTAACCGTTAGGGGAGGAACCCTTTTTCTGACCACCAGCGTTTTCAAAAATGGTATTCTTAAAAGCCTCAACTTCCTCAGGTCTTATGGCCTGTTTTTCTGTTTTTAACCTTTTTATTTCCCCTTTACTAGTTTCAACATTCTCGAGGGATCTAATGAGTTGCTGATACAAACCCTTTAATTCTTCTTCTTGCCTAGAAATATCGACTTCTAACAAACTTATTTCAGAGCCAATACTTTTTTCCGTATTTTTTAGATCCCCGTGTTCTGCCATGACCTTTTTAATTGATTTCTTTAGTTCCCCCACTAGAATTTTTAGGAAATCATTTTCTTCTTCTAAAGTTGGAACCCCGTCTTCCCGAAGAGCCTTTGATTCTAGTCTCCCTGAGACTATTTTTTCAACATTAGTTTTAATTCGCAAGTATTCCCTGTCTATTGTCTCTCTAATGTCCTGAATGTCTTTTGCCTCATCACTCAAATCGTACTTGGAATTTAATATCTCACTTTTCAGCTTCTCTTCTTCAATCGTTTCTTTCGTTTGACCCAACCCATCACGATATTCCTTCAAGGTTTCCACCTGTTGAGCTCTAAGTAACCTCTCGTACCTCCTTTCGTCATCCGTGGATACCTCTTCAGAGTAAGCTCCCTTTAATTTCCCTATTTTATTCCGTACATGTCGGATTTCGTTGTCGATGACGTTTACTTTATTTAATTCCTCCTCAATTTCTCCCTTTCGAGCGATTAATACCCTCACTTTAAGTTCTCTGATTAAATCACCGAAAAATTTTATGGACTTGGTCCCAACCAATGGTAAATAATCTTCCTCATTTTTTAAGATTTGAATATCTTCAACTTTAAAGTTTTCCCCCTTCATTAAATCCAAACATTTCAAAATGAATGGGCGTGCCAAGTCATTCTTCCCAGAAGATTCTGGATAATTGTCTAAAACCGAATCGAATTTCCCTACCACATCAACCAACATGTCCTTACAAGAAAAATTCACTGTCTTTTTCAACACCTCAATGAAACTGGCAAGCTGTTCATCAAAACTGGAGTAATTAGTAGAGCCCTGCTCACTTAAAATACTAATGACCTCATCGATTGATGATAATTTGTCTTCTAACAGTTTTATTTTGGAAGTGTTTTGAGGAACCATTAAATTTTCCAGAATCTCCCCATCTTCTAACTTTTCAAGGCGCTCTAGTTCCTTTTCTAAAAATAACCGTTTAAGCTCGTACAACAGAAATAATTTCTCTTTCTCCTTTTCACTTTTCAAGAAATTTTTCGTTCCAGAACCACTCTTGCAGGATAAAGTATCTGATTTGTGATTATAAAAATATGTCACACCGCTAGTTAGAGAAAAATCCCAGGTTTGGTTTTTATCATAGTTTGATTTTATTAGGCTAACTTTACTGGCGTAATATAGGATTGGACATTCTAAAGCTTTGTCATGGTTAGTGTTAACTAAACCGTTATATATATTGTTTGGTGCCATACTCTGTTAATATCCCAAAGCAAATGAGACTGGCAATTGTATCACAAAAATTAGTTTGCCAACAGGCAGAGATTAGAGAAGCCGCGAATTAAGTATGCACCTACTCATTTTTTTAACCAAAATGGTTGACTATTTACCTTAAAAGTGACGGCAACTATTTAAACCACATTTTTTCAGCTTTTGGAGACTTATTGCAGTTTAGGAATAATCTCGTTGGTAAAGTCAATTTGGTATAGTACCCTTAATTGCTAAATTAAATCTAAGCTATACTTAATTACTAAATTAAATCTATACTCTAATTTATTGCTAAATTAAATCTAAACTCTACTTAATTGCTAAATTAAATCTATACTCTAATTTATTGCTAAATTAAATCTATACTCTACTTATTTGCTAAATTAAATCTAAACTCTTTTTAATTGCTAAATTAAATCTAAACTTTACTTAATTGTCAAATTAAATCTAAACTCTTTTTAATTGCTAAATTAAATCTAAACTTTACTTAATTGCTAAATTGATTTAATTAAATATAGCTCTCTTACTCCTACATACTCTTGTAAATGTTGCGGTACCTTCTCAGTTTCTAGGTAAAGTTACATAAATTGATAGTAATTACCTAATTTGTAGGTTAATTAGCTTGCGTAGGTTTCGGCAGTAAATTCTGTTGACACGGGAGAGTGGAAGATTTGGAAAATTTTGGAAGAAGATGATGTGAAGTTTATGACCTGAAGACGATGATATGATGTAAAAAAGATGATGATGCCTTTTCATCCATGTAAAAGTGAATTTTCTTTTCTACATCCGTCATCCGTCGATTTCTTTGTGTGCACGCGCTTGCGATGTTGATTTGAAGACAAAATAGGTTTAGTCATCGCATCACACTTTTGACTTGGAATCTGCAATTAGCCCAATTTATTTTATTTTAATGTGATTGAAAAATTAATAGGTAATAAATTCCTTGTAGTGGCTAATGCATTAAGACCCGAATGACATACCCAATTGATAGGCCATTATATTTTGCAATCGTCTGGGACGGACTGGAGAAGCACGACGAGAATTCAAAACACTAAACACTGATGCCGTCAAGCCAGGGTTCAAAACAAGTATACATCTGGAAAGCAGAAATCTGGAAAATAGAAATGTGAGACAATTATTTCTAATTAATTGAAAAATACATTTGTTTGAAACCGAAAACTTGTAATTGGGTCAGCGACATTTGAAATCATAATAAACCGTGGTAAGCGTTGTACGAAAGGAGTTTGTAGAACCAAGTTTCAAATTAATTGCCAATTGCATCGCATCGATATGATAATTTTGAAGATCATTGTTGATATGATCATCTGGAAGATCTTGGACCGTTTTTGAGTTACAACGCAAGCAGACAGACACAACTTTCTGTCTGTCGAGTCTGTCTGCTTGTGATATAACTCAAAATCGGTTTCGCATCACATTGATAAACAATTCATTTAATTTGAAAAGATAATACAAGGGTACGGGAAGTTAGCCGACATCCGACAGTAAGTTAGCCGACATCCGACAGTAAGTTAGCCGACAGCCGACAGTAAGTTAGCCGACATCCGACAGTAAGTTAGCCGACACCCGACAGTAAGTTAGCCGACAGCCGACAGACGTCGCCACAAAAAATTTCCGAGGGGCCGGGTAGGGGAAGCCAGAAAGTAGCCGACAGTAAGTTAGCCC
>JAQFYC010002130.1:0-27969 GCA_034694165.1 Tomocerus mixtus | reverse complement strand
AGAGTGCATTGCATACATAATGCTCATTGTATTATTTGTTTGGAAAGATGCATTATGCAGGCTGAGACTGTACTGAAGTGAGAGAATTAATGTTCTCGAAATCAAAGCAGCTTTTCAGCTTTCTATCATTATCATTAGGCTACGTTAGTTTCTAGTGTAATTGCAAAATGCATGCTTCAAAGATATTCAAAACTGATTGTGAATTGTGAGCAAAAAACTATATGACACAAATGGATAACATAAGTAGGATATAGAATCTCTATAAAAGGTTATTTATTCTCCTTTTTATGAAAGTAAAATACTTAGTTAGTTGTTAGTTTAATTTAAATAAATAACAGCACAACCACAACTAAATATTAATTACTCACAGACCTTTGCTTACTATCGTACTCCATGCAATTTAAGTTGGTTTGTGTTCTCGAGTCTCGAAGATTTAATCTCCTGTTACATTACAAATGCAACAGAGAATTATGTGGAAACCGGTGGTTGGGTTAACTGTTTCGTACTTTTGTACAAACGAGACTCGAGACTAAAGACTAATCTCTGAGGTAACATGGGACTTGGAATTTGGTTAGATTCAAATATTGCATAATGATAAGAATTTTTGGCACTATGTGAAAGAGCAGATAGGTAGTATATATAGTGCTTCTCCGTACTACTGAACTATGTTGAAAGTGGGCTTAGCGTAAATGAATAATGATAAATCTGTGATCAGAGAAAGGAATTCGTTGGATTAATTATGGCATGACTTTACGAATAGATCTGTTAGAATTAGCAATATTGTATAAACTGCAATAACTGCATTATTATTAATGATATATCATAATATTAACTATGTGACATGTGTACATACATAATATATGTAGTAGATGAAAGAAAATGTTTACATTTGTATTGTAGACTTAGACGGATACGCATATCTGTATGCCAAGTTTCATGGGAGAGACAAAGTCCAAATTCCAAATTCTGTGTTTTTCTGAATTGTTTACAATGTATTAAATGTTAAGTGCTTTGATAAAACATAGGATAGTGTACCTTCCAAGCAATATTCAAAGTCTACTTATTCTGGAGGTAACCGAATGTGTGGCAACTGATTACATACATGATATCCAATGCGAATACGTAGAATATTTTAGAATTTTATTGCAAAGTAGTGTGCCCTATGCATGCCCATTGCATATTAATGATACATAATTGGCATGTAAGTATTTTGTTTATACTTAGTACTGTGAGCAAAAATTATATGGATTTGGAAACCCACTATTGTACGTGTGTACGTATTAGTTAGGCATGTGTACAAAGTACAAGAAAACTAAGGTACAACTGCAGATTAGATAATAATACAATAGTAGTGCCAGCAGGTCAGACTTAGGCTATACAGACATAGCTTAATGAAAGCTGATTATGGCACATAGGAAATTTAAAAAAATCCTCACAGCTTAGTATTAGGCAATTTATTGCATGGTGTGATGTGAGTCTGGCGAGCGGAGTGTGAAAGATAATTCATTCTCGCTTTCATAATTTGTTCTGTAGTTATACTTGTAGTTAATGTAATATTTGTTGGATATAAATGCGCATTTTGGTACTGATAATTTTGTCTGATGTGTGTTTGTTTTATTACTGATTACAGGTGCGATAGAAAAGGGAAATTAACAAATCGATGAGAGTTGCTCTGGACCGGTAATTGTATTGTAATCGGATATATCCTTCGAAAGAGCAAAGTAGCACTCCAGAAGAGGAGGAAGTCTTCTGTCGACTGAACATACATCAAGCAAGCATTGTTTTGTGTGTAAAGGAAATCTTTCAACTTGGCTCAAGTCAATATGGATAGATTTAGCGAATTAGAGTTAATCCTAGGGGGTCCCCGACGGCGTCATCCACTCGTTGTGAATGAATTCGATGGTTGTCCAATGGATGGCATTTTAGCACCACGACAGAATGCTTCAGATTGGTAAGAAATATGAGTTATTAAGTATCTAAAATAAAAAATATAAAACGAAGTACGATGCTAATTTTTAAATTTTTGTTTCGGCCAACAGTGAGGAGCTGAATGCAAATTTGTTGCAAGAAAAATTAGAAGACTTGCGGTGTCTTGAATTTCCTCTTTTGCCTGACTTTTTAAAAGATGATCTAGATGAGGATGAATTAGAAGAGGGTGGTGGGCTAACTCTGCCTGCCACGCCTTTGGATTCACCAAGTGATTCTGAAGTAAGTTACATTATTGAGAATGTTCTTTTCGAATACTCCTGGTTAACGCGTCGTATTTAGTGAAATGAGTCTTTGGCACACATATTTTTTTGTTGTGTTATAATGTGTGTCGTATTACAACTACAACCTAATTTTGGCAGACGGTCTTAAAAATATCTAGGTAGGTAAATTACAACTGCACTTTATGTCGTAAGTTGTACGTACTGCAAAAAAGTAATTAGGTGTGGATTTTGTTTACTTGTGAGAAAGTATTTTGTTTTGATTGTCTCTTTTAAAGAGGTCATCGTGATATTTTTAAATTATGCTGTCTCGAATACTCGAATCTATAGATAGATATATTTTGAAAAAAATTTATATTGCGTATTAATTATGTTGCTAATTGATGTTTGTGTGTTTGGAATTATTAGGTGGATCCAGAGTTAATGAATCGGGAAGAAGACATGGATGAATATGACTTTTGTCTTCCACAACTTAGTGCTGCTACAGAACAAGTTGAAGAATTCGCAAGAAAAGTTTGGGCAGCGGGTTGGAATTGCTGCCACTTTAAGGTAACTACTTAAGTCGAGACTAATGCGGCAAATAACAGTAAATGTATTTTATACTTAATAAAAAGCACGTTGTAATTTCCGGAGTAAAGTTGTGAATTATTGAAAAGGAGGGAAAGTTATGTGATGAAGGCTAAATGGAAGAATGATGAGACATGTTCCTTCATGTTCCTTTCTCTCTATATAGGCGTTACCTCAATGGCTTCAGGATAACGATTTTCTGCATCGAGGTCACAGACCACCGCTGCCTAGTGTCTCGGAGTGTTTTAAGAGTATTTTTCGACTTCATACGGAGACTGGAAATATCTGGACTCATCTGCTGGGCTGCATTGCCTTTGTTGGAGTTGCTATATACTTTTTAACAAGACCATCCGTAGAGATTCAATTGCAAGAAAAATTCGTTTTCACTCCATTTTTCGTTGGAGCCATCGCATGTCTCGGTCTTTCCTTCGCCTTTCATACTCTTCACTGCCATTCGGAGTTCATTGGAAAACTGTTTAGCAAGTATGTTTTAATGACATACCCATATACCTACCTAAAATACCCAATTTAATTATAATCACAAATGACTAACTCAATTATGGGATACTTTCAGGCTGGATTATGTTGGAATCGCTCTGCTAATCATGGGATCCTTCTTTCCTTGGTTGTACTATGGATTTTACTGTGAAAAATCTTTGCAAATATTCTACTTAAGTGTAACATTCGTTTTGGGTTTTACCTCGATTGTCGTTTCCCTCTGGGACAGATTTGGAGAACCTCGTTTTAGACCGTTAAGAGCTGGTTAGTAATTTTTGAAATGAAGTTAAGTTACTTCATCAGTTAATGTAATGAAAAGAAACGTAATATATCGTATGCTTTATTGAATTTTAGGTTTATTCGCTGGTTTTGGATTGAGCGGTGTAATTCCTGCAGTTCACTACGCTTTGGCGAAAGGTTGGATTCATGCAATTTCCAGAGCATCTTTAGGATACCTTATTTTAATGGGAAGCCTGTACATTCTTGGAGCATTGGTCTATGCATCTCGTATACCGGAACGATGGTAAGGCTGAATATAAACATTTTATTTTCTTCAATAATACTTGCTAGCAAGCAAATGCTAATATTGTGTTTTTAAATCTATAATTTCAGGTTCCCTGGAAAGTGTGATATTTGGGTGCGTCAAATAAACTTTGGTGTTCTAGAAGTATTTTTAAGCACTTATACATGCTATAAATAACTAACTCAAATTTTGATTTTGCCCAACAGTTCCACAGTCATCAACTATTTCACATTTTAGTCATTATGGCAGCATTTGTTCATTATCATGGTATTTCGGAAATGGCAATGCATCGGTTGGCTCACGTAAGTCTATGCAACAATTAATTAAGTGATACAATGAAATATTATACCATTTTTACGAACATGTTATTCATTGTGACATTTTTGTTCATATAGGGAGAATGTGACGATCATCCGTATGAAGCCGTTCTATTTTAGACAAATTTATTTTTCACAATATCAACTCTCATTGTCGTCCGGAGTCCCACCAAAATCCGATATCTCTACAACTCTGCTGCATCATTCTGATTCTCAACACAACAGAAAATGTGTCCAAAGATAGATTTATTAGAGATTTTAACCTCACTTGGCCCTGTTAGAATATTCTACTACTAAAGAAAAGAATTTTTGCTAAATACGAAAGTGATTAGCTAAAATACTGTCTGCATAATCGTAAGAAATAGGGAATTACATATAATATTTAAATACAGACTCCTGTATACAATTATAAAAATACGCGTACATACGTAATACAATATACAATACTACTATAACTGTTTTAAATCGTAAGTAATCTACAACAATAAATGTTCGTAAAATTACGCATCTACATATATAATGGTGCCGATTGCCGATTATAAAGCCGAGACGCAAACGGTGCATATTTACTATAAGACCGATATATGAAACAGGGTTGTCCGCTTTGGTGAATTAAAATAACTCAATCCATAATATGATTTAAAAAATTAAAGAAAGGACAACATATTATAAAATAAGATTATTAAATATGTATACAAAGATTACATACTGAACCATTTCCTTTCTCTGTTAAACCTACCCATACCTATCCCTATACTAGCGTTAAAATAATCTAACAATAATCTATGAATCAGTAATTTTAACATATGATAATCCAACTCAAAAGCAATCTTGAACATTTACGATGTAACGGAATTTAGGAAATATTATTATTGTCATTATTTTGTGATAGGTGTGTGGCTAGTTATTAGTTATCATATCAGTTTCGTAAAAAATGTATATAGTTAAGCCTCTACTCTTCTAAACTAAATGTAATGGGAGGATAAGGCATTATGGCATTCGCTCGCAGTAAGAATACGAGTAGGTAATTTTATTAAATTACTGTTACTAATTATCGTTCAGGTATTATTTAAGTGTACCTATCTATAAGAATGTAAATACTTTGTGTGTATTGGAAATAATTGTGTATTTATATTACATGTCTTGTGTAATTGCATTGCAAATTATTTTCTGTTTAGTACACGTATGTATTTAATCTAAATAGTGTGGGCACGTAGTAATTGTGACTTAAGTGTTAGCTCAACTAATGTTACAGAAATGATATTTGCATTATTTATAATCTTTGAAATAAGTTTGTAGAAAATAATGTCATTGTTAAATGTTTTCTTGGGTCGCTAGCATATGGATGCCAGGCCAGGCCACTAATTGTGAGTTAGGGAACGCCTTAACTACAATTAATGGTTGGTCATGAAATGACTAGAAGGATTCAAAAGCCCGATTCCTAAAACTAATTACTACTACATTGGGTATTGGTATAAAATATTTGTTTATTTATTTGTTCGTTTTCTTACCAATAGTACATGTGTGTAATACGAATGCTGGATATCATTAGAAGGATATTGTATCGAATGTGTCTAATAGTATAGTATAACTAATAAGAATATAATAATTATAAGTAGAAAACGTAAGTTAATATTACCAATTTGTGTGAATCAGGTATTAGTACTGTGCTATTTAGTATTTACTATAATTGAAAACATTATTTTTGTGAAAATGGTTTGGGGGCGACGAAGTAGAGTCAGGTTACGCTATAATGTAATGTAGAACTCAATAAACGTGAAAAGAATTTGAAATTGTCACTATTTATTGCACATAATTTTTACTCGCATTTTGGTACAAAAAATCACAAATAATACAAAAATAATCGGTGCAGAACAACCTTAGCTTTGGCATTTCTAGTATTTTCAAAAATAGGATAAATACTGATGTGAATATCATTTAATCATCAATTAAACTTCGTTTAGCCGTTCCTTCGTCACGGTTCTTTCTTTTGACACTTTCATCCAAATATGTTTGTTCTGTTGTGTAATTAGAGCTCCAAACCATAACAGAGGAGTCTAAACCACCACTATAACCTTGTTGGTACACATTATCATAGACAAAACAATTGACATTTTGGAAATGTCCAAGCAATTCCTTTTTAACTACACATTCATCCATATCACATATCATGACTGAGGTTCCCTTAGGAGCAAATACAACAGGCGGGTCCGTTTCACCGCTAAGCCCGATTTCGTAATTAGCAGTAGAGTGTCCTGAAGATTTCTTTCCGAGATGTAGGGTTGATATACAAGGATCCACTTCTGCGTCAATTTTCCAACGACGAATTCTACTATCTTTCCCCGAGGAGAATAGTTCCAAACCGTTTCTACTGAATCTTAAGCTACTTACACGTCCATTATGAGCTAATTGTAAAAATGCTGGCGTTTCTACAAGATCTCTTGTACGGATTGATCTACGGAGTGTTCGCACTTGCTCTAAACCATAAGATTTGTAATTTAGCGTACTACGGGTGTCCCACTCTATTATATGTCCTGCATCACTTCCTACAATTAGTTGGTACTGATTTAAAGGACTCCATTGAACTTCCACCGATTTTGTTGAATTTTCTGGGAGGACTTGGATTGAAGTTCCAACTCTTATGTCAATTATGTTTGTATCCCCTTCAGAACATGCTAAAAATTGATACACAAAAAATGTAAGCTTCTGTTTCACTTAATTTTGCATGTTTCTTATTTTAAGTTAGATACGGGTAGCCAACCTGCAATCAAATCCCCGACAACGGGGTTAACATGATGACGCGTTATCACTTCCTCCAGATCATAAGTATCCACAGGCTGGGCACAATTATTGGCATCCCACAAATGAAGTTTTCCATCCGAAGAGCTTGTAGTAAAAAGACCAGAGTCCACCGGATACCATTCCACCGTCCTGATTGACCGGTCATGACATTTTTGATGTCCGTTACTGACACAAGGTTTTGTGTGGGTAACGTTTCCAGTAAAATTAAATGTGTCGTGGATGAAACAAGTTCCGTCTGAAGATCCCGAAAGTAAGCTATTGAAAATTCAAATTCACATATATAAATTATATCCATAAGTTAAGAAATTAACGAAATGAAGGATTGCACTAATTTTTGGAAGACAAAAACAACAATCTTACTATCTTCCTTCCGGTTCCATGTCCAAAGTTAAAACAGCGGATGTGAATACAGGTTCAAGGACCGCTGTGGAGCTTAGTTGCAAATTAAGGGCCCTCCTTGACTTTTCTGCTTTCCGGAGTAGTTCTGGAGATGTCAAACCCAATCTGACATTTTCGATACAGCTCAGCATCTTGTATGCAGCTACTTAACAAAGTGATGGCTTAACACAACCTAAAAAACATAAAATTGTTTAGACAGCCAAAAAATAAATTGTTACTTTGTTAAATAATTATTTGTTTAATCAGATTATATGCATTAAAATGGGTTTGGATTTGGATGGTTATTAAATTACAATTACAATACTTTGCAACCATTTTCTATGTTATGTATGTTATGTAGGCTATAACTGATAACGTAAAAGTATTATAAAGCTATATAAATATTATACTTACTTACACAAATAGAATCATTATTACAACATTTATGTTTTCCCCGGATCGTATTATCATCATATAAAGACGAATTTGAAATCTGCAAATTGTAAGGTCCTAATTTTTAAATCTTAAATATTTAAATACGACCATGAGAAAGTTTAAAAAATATCTTATATACATAGAACGTTGCATATTGTAGAATATTACTTTAATTTATATGATTTTGAATGAAATTGGTTGCTTACCCTTTTTAATGACGATTTATGTTGAACTGCTTAATTCTGTGATGTAGTGAAATTAGTTTGCGATTCTAAGTAAACGTAAACTATTTGGAATCTCCCAGTCAGTCTGTAATCTCTTGTTGCCTATCTCAGTCTCTCTCTATACATATATATTTGCTTATACACTTATGTAAACGCAGTTGGCAGTAGTACAGTACTGTACTGAGTACAGATAGTAGTTTACTTGGGGCAATTGCAATGCAATGGCAAAGAATGTAAGCTAACTAAGTATCCAGCTTGAAATTGCAAAGTATTGACAATATGACAATTATAGTACATACCGATTGTTAACGATGGCTGTAGTTATAATTATTTAATACAATCTCCCCCTATATTCTATATTTTTAATCTAATTTTTCTTATAACCAGCAGTCAGTATATTTTAATTTGAGTTTTAGTAAACTTTTGTATTCGATATAGGGTGCATCATTTGCATAATTCATTCTGTGTTACGACACGGAATCAAAATTATATTTTTTCAATGCAGTCGCAGGGTCAATTGAATTAGCAATTTGTTGTTTCATGTAATTTACCTTATGATTTCGTGAATTTCGATAGGTTTGTACGTTATCAAGCTCAGTAGCTCCATGAGGCATCAAATGGGATCATATACACCTAATCCTAATTGTCATCGTCGGTACAGAGAGTGTCTCATCTAGTAATTTGAAAGGATTAAGACCCCATATCTGGGGAACGCAAAAGGGCAACTTTATAAAATTTTCAGCCGAGGAAGACAGAACTATAACAACTATAGTGGCTTTGTTTCCTAACCTCTAAGTTGTAAGATGCTGAAAAAAATCGATCCGGAGTGCGAGAATGGGGTTAATCCGTCGTCGAGCGACTACACGTTAAGGGGTGTGGAAAACACTACAAGACGAGTGGAATAAAATCACCCCATTGCAAGTACGAAAGGTACTTGCAGAGTGGAAATGGAGGTTACGATTAGTGAGACAAACAATTGGGCTACACATAGAGTGGACTCAGCTAATCCATAGACGAAAATTGCGTCTCCCATGACAGGTCAATGCTTTCAAATTACTAGACGAGACACCCTCTGTATCTTTGTATCCCGGTCTTCCTGGTTCTCGTTCTTGCCACAGAACTTTTATAAAACACTATTAAGCTCTAATCTTTCTCATTTTAGAGAAATTGTAAATTCTTGCTAATATATTTTATGCAACAACGATGACCTTGTTCTTTCGTATATGCAAAATGCAAATTCGATATATTATTATGATAAAAGTAAGTATTACTTATTTATCACAGCACATAATGAAAAGCAAATCCCCGTGAAAGAGTACATAATGTTAATCCCAACAAAAATGTATATTTTATGTAAGTTTTAGAATAGCTTGGTATTAGGCTAATAGTAATACTAAGCATTTGTCAGTAAGTAGAATGTTTCCTAAGTGCATTAGAGAGTATAGACCAATTTATAAAAGTTGTACTACACTAAAGCTAAAGTAGGGTTGACACGACAGCATGTGTGTAACCAGTAAACAATTGGGAACTTAGTAACTGCAACTGGGTATACAAAGATTGTAAATATTACTTGAAAGAGATAAGCTAAAAAGCTTGACCTATACCTACAAATACACTTACCATACCGCCGCCGGCGGCCCCGACTGCTAAAATGACATCATCTAGATGTGCATTAGCAAAGTCAAACGATAAGTCATTAAACAATACATATTCTTTTTTCTCATCAAACCTCATGGCTCATTAAGTGCAAAAAGCAAATGTTCAACCGTTCAAATCAAGTTCAGAATGTGTCGTGTAAACACAACGTTATCATCATACTATTACATCAGCAGAAGGAGGAAAGTAAGTTTTTGCTGGACTTCTGCTTTCAGCATGACTTCACTTTTATTTTTCTTGATGCTTCATGTTTTAAAGGATGAAGGTGAACGCAGTACAAGTGAGATGACTACCTCTACCCTACCTAATATAATAGATATTCCTAATCAATTACGTAAACTAAGATAGTAGTCATTCAGGGTAGAGCCAAAAATGGAAAGATTCTCGTATCCTATTGTAATAGCTATCTATCTATGCACTTCGACTTTGACTGCTTACTTAGGTATTCATAAATATATAACGAGCATTGCGAATAATTTCTGCATTCTTTGTTTAAATTGGGCTTGGGCTGGGACTTGAAAGTTTACTTTATTTGAAGATATTTTACGAATACAAAATCTCTATTACAGAATTCTCTGTACTTAGTACTTACACAATCGCAAAAATAGTAATAACTGTAGTAGTCACGATATAGAATACGGATATAATACTACACTGCAAATAAATATATATCAATTACAATTTGAGAAAATATGAAATCACAATTTTAGTATTGCAAATGTGAATGCATATTCACGAATGTACTGAAATAGTCGTTTAACATTGTATGCGCGTTTATAATGTTAGTTTATGAAGATGGAAAAGGAATACTGTTATTCAGTCCATATGTTATTATGTGTGCAAACGAAATCTTCCCTTATAAGTCTAAAATAGTAACACTTTACCAAAAATCTAAGATCACCTCTGCAATTTATGGATCATTCCTTCCTAATAATGTAATAGTAAAGGCCACACAGATGAAAGGACACCTTTCTTCCAAAAATGTGCACATATAAGGCGAACATCAAATCAACATCAAATAGTACAGTGTCTGGCTTGGTGTCGTATCTTATATCTATTTAATATTGTAAGCAGTATAAGGACAGAGGGTTACCTTATTGAACAATAATCATAAGATTATGATTATGATTACATTTCGTATTGTATGAATGGTTATTATTGTTACTACACTACAATATTTAAGAAATGCATTTACACAACGAAATTGTTTTCATTGTCGCTTGAATAGCTTATAAGAGATTGCGCAATTTCTTATTTCAGATCAGTCAGATATAAAGTTGCATGAATTTGCATACTAATTCTTGATTCTGAGTTCTGAGTATCACACTGACATAATATTTATTAACATAAATAATATGCTGTGGCTACAAGCAAAACGTGTAAAGTGCTTCTGATTGATGTCGACCCCTACTATAGACTATAAGTCTAAGAATTACGAGAGTACTTGGATGAAATCATTTCGAGGAACTGTTTTGCTCTTCTAAATACATGGTTCATCAATTGTATGCCAAAGACAGGAGAAAACCCTGAAACTGTATGAGCAATTGATCAATCAGATATGTTGGCATATTAAAAATTATTTGTATTCAATAATTTATTCGTCACATTCTCTGACTTAATGAGCTTTGTGGCATTACATTGCAATTCAAACGTAAACAGAAACACAATTGTGTTTTTTCAATTCAAGGTAATATTTTGCTGTTATAAATATATTATACCCTTTCTACCGACGAGTGTCCTAGTGTTTCCTATTGACTGTAGAATTAACTAATGCAAACAAAATTCATAAAAATAAGGGTTAACATATTCTCAAAATGTGCAAATACTACCATTTTCGCACATTATATGCTCAATAATGGTAGAAAAACGAATATCAATTTATGAAAACTGGTGTACGTACAGTACACACAGTCAACAGCAGTAGTAGATGACACATTTAATATTTATCAGAGGGATTCCCTATTATTAAATGTAGTGTAAACCCATTTCCATTTATTCTACTGTTTTCTATAGACTGCCGAATACTAATGTTAATGTTGTCGGAGTACGACTGAAAACTTTACGAACTGTGTGTAACTTTACTGATTACTGAGCTTGGTCGGGAGTGTTGTGAGTTTAGCTTATTAGCTTAAGTCAATGCGTACGGTTTACATCCCTTCACATCACACTATTCCCGACCAAGTTCAGCTAAGCAAAGCGAAACACAGTCCGTAAAGGTTTCAGGCGTACTCCGACAGAATTAATACTACAAAGACTCTACATCCAAGAAATTTTATACCTATGTAAGATGTAGTATGTAAGAAATGTCCAGTAGTATGGCCTTTACAATGTTGCTAAAGCTAAAGTCATGTTAAATAAGTATATAGTGTCATTTCTACTGTGAGGATACACAATAAAAGTGCATTAGTAGAATACTAAGTAGAAAAGAAGATTAGATGATGAGATCTCTATCAATTCTTTTAACAAAGCTATCAACGAAGGTAATACTTACTCCGAAGCTCAGAAAGGTTGTAGAAGGATCTTTGATAAAGATGAAATGGGAATACAGATCTCGTTTAGTTTTTGATTGACACGATTGGTTATGCCTTATAATCACTGTCTGGTTTCAGAATATTTATTCTAATCAATATTATAACGGATAGAACTGTAGGATTTTCTTATACTTATGTCCAGATTTTTGGCAATGATGGCTCTGAAATTCAATAAAATATTACGCATTTACCCAATACATATTATATGTATATTTGTTGCATTAAAATTGTTTGAATACTTAAATATCTACATTTCAGCATTGTCTATGTGCCATTTCTCCATAAGATATCCATGTAGACTTGTAGATTTAATCGGTAAGCTGTTAGGTTGACGATAACAAATATTTAGCCAGTGTCATGCCCAAATAAGGTAATCCTTCGTCTTTTCCTTTCTCATCTCGTCCTTTGTCCTTTTAAAATCTTAACTCTGTAGTAGTAAGTAGTAGTGCTGCGAATGAGCCATCATTGGCCTTTCCGTTTAGCAAGCTCTGTACTACAATATAGTAAAAAATATTGACTACGTATTCATAAAAGCTTTATACTGTACTGTATTTACAGTACTCTGCGCATTACCAAAACAGTACACAAGATCACAAGTTGTACACTCTTGAGTTCTCTTTACTGTTTATTATCTTTCTTACTGACACTACTTTATAGGGACTTGAATGTGACTAATGAATTTCAACTCGTAAGGATTACATTACAATGGCTTGTATTGCAGCTTTATATTGTACTTGTATTGCAAGCATGAAAAGGGTAACTAACTAAGAAATACTGAATTCGTACCTACCTTTACGGAAAAGTGTATCCGCATACATGCATGTTTTCAATAATGGTTTATGTATAAATGTTGATTTTCCTATAATATTAATGACTTAACAATTGCATTGGTTTGCCAGATTTTTAGTATGATCAAAAAAATCACTTTTACTACAAAACTGAGATTGGTAACGAAATCTTTTGGAACAAAATTGCTTTTAAAAAGCTAAAACAATTTGAAAACTTATTCGGATTAAGTTTTCGAAGAGTTCTTTATGGTGGAACATATTGGCATTAGTTTGTAGGATGGAAAATATTACTTCTGAACTAAACATGTGGTCAGGTAAAGTATTTATTATAGTATATCTGGCAAGCATGAGACTACGTGCATTAGTGCATGTAGAACAGAAATAGGTATTTATTTGTATTAAGAAATAAAATAGACAATTTCAGTAGTATGCATATGTGCTTTATAGTAGAAAAAAGGTCCGAAGCTGAAGTTGATACAATTTAATGCGCTAGCTGGCTATAAAATACCTTGTGCATTGAATGCATGTAAGGATTATGTTATTGTGTGTATAGTAACATCATATAGTATATTATACAATGATGTCCATTCCATAAGTCTGTAAGCGAATCATAAATGGTAACCCTAATCGGCCTTTTTACAGACGAGTTGTCCTGTCCTGTCTTGACCAAATTTGCAAATCCCGAATCTTACATTGCTGATTACTCAGTATTGCCATTCTCGTAGGATTTAGCAGCGTTGAGTGCATATTTGACAAGCAACCTTTAATTGACAGGAATTAGGAGCCATATAATAGGTAGGGAGTCAAAAGCGGTAAGGACATTCTTACTTGTTATGGCCAAGTAATTAGTAAATAATACCTCTTTTCAAAGATAAATAATGGCCAATAGACTACCTACCTACTACAACATATTTACTACATACACTACATAGTACATACATACTAACAAGAACGCCTTACTGAGAACTGTCACTTTCATTTACGTAGGTATGCACATTATTAATAACATTATTATCATTCTATGTAATATCACTATTGTACATTGACGGTATTGGAGCGAGCAGGCACATAAAATTTAAATGTCTAGCCATCAGTTTCGCTAAATATAAATGTGACATAGTAATAAAAAGATTCCTATAAAAAGCACCAACTTAAATTGAAAGATCTACTCCTTGATAAGTACAAAATAGGTAAATATATCATATTTCACTTGCAAAGTGACCGCGATTATGAAATTTTCATTTCATTTAAGGACTACAGGACATCAACTCAATAAGTCAATTGTGCTTGGACACAATGTTTATAGTTTCTTGACTGATTCTAGAGCGATAATTAATTTGTTACTGTGTCACTGTGTCAGATATCAAATCTTATGTCTAGTATACACTGCCAAATCCAAATGTCAATCCAATTAAGGCTGAAAAACTTCTTAAAGGTGTATCTATTGCTGAGTGTAAGAAATCTGTCTATAGTAATGCACTCTATAGATAGTACTATAGCTTCTATACACATAATATAAGTTGCCCTTTAAATACTTAGCACTCATTCTGTAGTTTGAGTAATTAGTTAACTCCATTTTTGTAAGTCATTTTGATACGTTTTGGATGATGTATCCAATTATATGAGTTACGTTAAGAATGAATATGTATCTCTCAAACGAAAACTGATCTCGCCTACAATAACTTTGCATGCTGCATTAAATACATTAAAAGATGTTCACAAGATTGTGCGTATCTCTACGGCATCTTTAAACAGAATTGATTGTACTCTATTTTCTTAACAACATGAATCATTTCTAAAGAGATATTGCATCTTATTATTCATTTAACTAGCATAAAGGAAGGTACAATATTGACTGCTGGATTTAGAATGCTTATTGGGCCGACTAGATCCTAGTTACTTACATAGATGATAAAACTAACTAGAAAGGTATTTACTATTTATTGACCGTGTCTCTACCGATCCTACCTTATAAGAATAATGCATTTTTTCATTTGGTAAAAAATACAACAGTCAATAACTTGCCTTGTTATCGTATTTCTTTATTATGTTCTGTTGTGGATACATCACGATTAGAATAGAGAAGACCATAACAGGCAAAATCTAGACAGGCGGACAGACCATGCCAGGATGCCAGAGCTAGACCACCAAGGGAAAACAACAGATATGTCATTATTAAGTATATACTTGTGTATCTGTGCTTAAATAAAAGAAGGAATGCTCTGTTTTCTCTTTGAACAATATAAATGTGTTATATTTATAATATATTGTGATACATATAAATATCGATTATGCATAACATAACACACTTGCACTTACTTATCTAAGTAACATGTATGCATATTTAAATTTAGTTTTGTTGTTGTAATGTTAGTTTATACTGAATACGAGTTGCGTAATTTGTATTATAAGAAGTGTATTGTTTATGATGACAGTATAAAGACGGAAAGTGCTTATCAATTAAGTACGTAAAGGTATAGGTACACTATGCATATTATAATATCGTATAACCACTGTCACATACACATATATAGTACATATTGCAAAATATTGTGGCTAACCGAAACAATTCAAGGTATCTCATTTACCAATAAATATTTTCCCTTGCACATGTACTAAAATTAGTAAGCAATACATAAAGCACTATTTGTTGTTATCCGCAATCTTTACTATAAAACTCTGTAGGTATGGTATGTGCATTGTCTAGTATAAAGGCTAATGTAAACATTTAATACCACCATCAATTCATTTTACCATTTACCAAGTGTGTTCCACACCATTAGAAGAAGCATAACGTGTACCTTAAGTATAATCTGTCGAACAGGCAAGATTTCAGTCTGACTTATTCCTCTGTCTACAGATTTCACATATGAATGTACTAAACTGGACCTTTGCAGGATCATTATTTACTAAAGTACCTTAGGTACGAATCAACATAATACTAAAACGAGCTTAAAACATATTATACTTATTGTATCAGCTATCAACGTTGCATGTCTGCATAACAGTGCAGTTTTTGTTGCTTACAGGGAGACAGACACCGTATCAAATTACTGTAGCCAAACGTTTACCAAGGTACAGGCAATCTGCATATATTATTATAGCCTAGAATAACATGTGGAATATTATTTTATACAGAATAACATTCTATAAGGCGATCCTAGCTCAAAATTCATGACCCTACACCTTTACGTTACCATTTAGCGTGTTTGTAATTAGGGGAATTGCTCTTATTGTTAGGTAAATAGCTTTGCATAAATAATATATTAATACATGTCGTAGGCAATATAAATAAGTATACCATAGTCTCTGTCGCTTGACATTCTGAGAAAGAACGTAAAAATAGTTTAGTGTTCATTAATAATCTGGTTTTAATGATGATATAGTATTTGAGTCGAGTTATCTGATAATTTCTCCCATAGCTTTTTACTATCTGAAAAATGGCAACCACGAGAAACATTTGGGGAGTATAGTTAAATGTTGTCATTTCCAGAAAAATGGCTATTGATATTGCATTGCGAATTTAAATATATTGTAGTAAATACATGCCGTGCCTAACATTTTTAAGGAAATAAGATTTTAACGTGTGCTTATAGGTTATCATGTGCCTCCTGGAGCTGTGGGCCTGCGGCATACATACATATATGTCCATATCCCTACATATTATGTATATTATTTGTATTTTGCATTTTGGAATTGAGTATTAGTAACATATCTGCTGGCTGTTTGAAGATGAAATGAGAAAAGGGAGGACAGAAAGAGCGATGCCATGAATTTCCATAGCCATATCATAAACATCACACAAGATGAGAAAGAATGGTAAAAGATAGATGCATAGAAGGTATCAAGAGTCTGAGTCAGAACAGGAGAACGCATTTAGGTAGTTTGCGTTTACTTATTTTACTTTATATGTTCATGCAGAGAAACCAAGTTGAAGGAATGCAACAAATGCAAGGCTTGGCTTAACTTAACTTAACTTCAATAGTTATGTGCATTTAATGTACTTATGTATGTGTTATACGTCTGTATCTGTCTGTATGAACTTTGTTAGTTGGTATTGCAATTGCTGGCTGTTCGTTGAAAGTGAGATTTTCATTACTCCGACGGACACTGGCCAGATAACAACAACCTATTCATTTTATCTCTCTTTTGTGTCTCTCCCACTTTAGTACGCTGAATTCAGTTCTTTCTGCTCTACTCAACCTCTAGGTACCTAATACATCCATTACATTTATTACATTTAATATTAATTAGTTTTAACAGTGTATTTTAAGTGGGTGAAAAAAATTCTTAAACTCTATACCTAGGTATGTACTGCACTATCAATGGCGAAGTTTATTTATTCTTTTATTGAAACTGCGAATTGGTTTCTTTCGATTGTGCAAAACATTTTTAAATACCATGCATCATTATAGGCATTAAACCGCACAAATAACCGCATTTACCATATTGTCCATTTCATTGATATACACATTTACATTGCTAACGTATTTATATATTTAACTAGGGAATACTGTATTGTAAACGGAAAATACAACATAGAGCCGGATTTGTGTACCGAATTAGGGTCCATACATGGGCAGAGTACATATATTTAGCATTGCACAATATTAATAATTATTAAATATAGATCGTATCAATTTCATTAGTTATGTTTATTCATTATAGATATGTATAATTATTGCTTGTTATTTTATCACCTACTATGTACTTTACCCATTTGCCCTATTGAATAAGGCAGTTGCGGTTACGTATGCATGTAATACTATTTTAGATATCTGACTCAACTTGGCATTTCATAAGTATCTATTGTTAGTTTAAATTACCTACTAATAAATGGTATATAAAAGTGTTCACGTCTTCTTTCACGAAACAGTTAACGTAGTACTTAATATATTTGGGATACTTGAATACTTAAACTATCTATACTTAACAATTTTAGCATCAGATTGATTTTAGTACATAAGTGTTCCATATTAAATTGCCAATACACGTCAGCTTAACCAGTTTTACATTCTTCAGTCACGATTTGAAGTTTAATACAGTTTTTCGTTTTTCATATAATTTACAGTCTTCGGATTTTTTCATTGAACTAAGGAAAAGATGGCTTCAACACGTGCAACAAAATCCGGTTTCGCCGCAGACGCTCAGCGTAAAGTAAGCTTATACCTTTCCTAAATCCGAGATGTTTAAGTTTTATCTTCAAGGCCAATAATACAAAAATTATAGCAGACTTTTTCACATACATGCATATTATGCACATTACTTGTGTAGTTTGCAGTAGAAATCGTCGTGTGCACTATTAATTAAATCCCTGACGATTATGAAATATTCACGCAGTAAGGACAAGGCAGAATATTTTAGTAGTAATCATTATTTTTATATTATATGACAGTAACATTATTTTACTACTACTATTACTTTCTACTTGACAAAGCTTAGGTATTGGTATTAAATACTACATAGGTACATATGTAAAATAGTTATTTAGCGAATTGAATGAATTCGCATTAATTTTTGCAATTTAATATGTGTGAGCGATTACCAAAGAATTTTAACATTTCTGATGCATAAGGATTTAAAAAATCCCATTCGAATAATATGCATGCCAAATTGTGGAAACCCATTATTCACATACATACATAATTCCATGAACAAGATTTACTGTACCACATCCATTTACAGAAAAAGTAAATAGATATCTAACGCACTACATATTAGTGAAATAACTACCTACATGAACTAGGACTACAGATTTGCACTAGTATTTACTTATCGTTACTTTTCATGAGCTAGGACTTCAGGATATCTGTGTATGTAATGAATCCACCTTTACTATTTTTGTAGAAATCATGGAGATAACATTTGCTCGTTCAAACAGAAATCCCAAACAACTGTCATTCATTACAATGTATCATGCAAATAAACATATTTCAAGGTCTTTCACAAATGGATCTTTGCACTGATAATAGAAAGTCAACATACTGATAAAACACAATACAAATACACAATTTAACTCCAGGTGTACAAATTTCAGTTGAAACTGGGTGCATTGTGTAGTATAGTCTAATCTAGTAAGTACGTATATTCTACGGCAATACATTTTTATTGCTCCCCTAATGAACTTAAATGTTACTTTGTACTCAATTATGTCAGTTTTATCAACCATTCCCTGTCAGTAATCCATTCATTTCTCATCCTGGTACCTAAAGGCATGAATATATATATATAACATGTAATTCCATGAGAAACACTACATATATGCACTTATTTGAGGCTTAGTTTTGCTCAGATAATAATTTTAGGCTAAATATTCGCCAATGCCGTAATAAAGAGTGTATAATTACCATTGCAACTCCTTTACAAAATTAACTACAGCCCAGGCAAAGCATTTAGGAGAACAACCAATATAGCAATATTGATATTAGCACCTGACAGAAATGAATATCGAACAGTTAGAAATACTATGTAGTAAATCTTTGCAAAAATGTTATTGTACTGATAATATCAGATATTATCAAGAGTAAATATATTGTATCTGTTTTACATTTGGGGTACGAAGATCTTTTCTACTGCACTTACTGATAGGAGCGCTTCTATATGGCAGTGAAACTCGTAACAAGAGTTTAGGAATCGTCAGTCTCAGTCAATTTTACCTAAAAGTTTGTGTGTGGTCTGGTTCTGGTTTCATGTTCATCTAGCATTCTTTGATTGTTTAACATATACTACCCGAAATCTGTAATGCAACCCCCCAATGAATTTTGCATATTTAATGCAAAGACTAAGACTGCAATATTTAACTCAACTTAGAGTAGTAACTATTTAAGTCCATACCATTATAAATACAGCACGATTAACCCATTGTAAACGGATGGCAGAGCAATTTTTTGCTTTCTTTTCGTTAGCATTACGGCAACGGCTCATCGTAGTATGTATGTACTTGCTTTCAAGATTTTTCTTAACAAGGAATCTTTCTGTACGTTTAAGTGAAGGGTATTTTTTTATTGTTTGATTTTGTCATCGTCATTGCATTTCCAAACAACCTCCTGTCCTGACAAAAATACAAAACAAGGCTCAAAACAGTAAGGAAGGTTTTGTCCTGTGATTTAAATGTTCATGAGAAGAGCTTAGGTATCTCGTTGTAGTTTATGAAGGTTAAATACTATTTAGGTATTTACTAAGGTTGCATACGCGCTTCTGCTTCTAAAAATCATTTGGCAGTACAGTGTTACTACATGCCTTACTTATCAGCTACATTAGGTATACTTTTTGTCTACATGTGCAATTTAGACAGATGCAGTATAGAATACCTACTTATCTTTGTGGAAAAGATTGAGCAATGGCAATTTACTTAGCTGTTTGATTTTTACTTCGATTTTGCAAGTTACACTCTTTCTTCGAATACCTATCATTTAATACGGACTGTACCTATGTACTTTTGGCCAACAGAAATGAGCACCTTAATTCTTGAAAACCTTTGTGAAACACATTTCTACATAGGAGCATCGGCTTTTATAATTTTCTGCTTTTACTGTATACAAAGAATGATTAAAATTACAATATATTTCGTCCTTCTTTGAGTAAATGGACATCATGTTTCGGACTAAATGGTTTGGAAGATTCGCAAGGCAAAAGTAAATATTTGTATACTGAAAGTTACACAGTAGAGAGATTGTAATGCAAAAGGAAGTGAGATAAATACTAAGTTATATATTATTACCATAGTATGCAGTGAAAAGGATTGTAAGGTGTATTGAAATAAGTATATACACAATACACAGCAGTCCGTATTACCGAATTGCCAACTCTACATTTATGCATTACATACATGCTTAAATATAATGTGATAACTATTAACTATGTATTTAGTGTTATAACGTATATTTACAGATAGATTAGTGCAAAATACAATGAACAATGCTAAATATATTAATGTGTACATACAAAATAGTTTGTACTCATTGCTTATTATTATGCATAGATGATAGGTTTAGGTAGGAATAGGAATGGAAAGTTCTGTCCTGTTCTGTCTCATACATATAATATAATTCATCAAAATTCAATGAAGAGATATTTATTAGTCAGTACAGCCGTAAAGTAAACGATCACAAATGCTTTGCTAATATTATATCTGAACAGTGTACACATGTTTTTATTGTTATGCAAAGCAATCATATAATATAGATATTAGATATATCTAATTTTATTTCGCCTGTAAATGATTAGACCATTGAATTGAATAGAATTGTAATGCAAAATGATTAATGTTCTCGAATAATACAAGGAGACCAGCTTAGCTCAATTTTTCAACATCCATTATTTATGACATCATTTCCATTTGTGATGTGAGTGTGTCAGTTGGCTGGATGGTTGGGCGATAGCATCACCATCACCACTACCAGTACCAGACAACTACCGTCGACTAAAGCTCAAGTATGAGCAATTCGCAACGGCCACAATTCATTTGTGTTAGTGCCTATGCTACACTGCTCCTCTTACCTACTAAAACTCACTGCTCTCGAAAATGTATGTGTGTATAACATTAATTAAGTTTCCAGTTGCTTTTATTGGATGATCTGATGCCAAAGTAATCGTAAGCTAATCCGTACTTTGTGTAACACTCATGTCATGTTATGTCATTCATGCATCTTAAAGAATAATGATCCAGTGCTAACCTTTTGACAGATAATATAGTAGGAGTTGTGGGTATACACATTTGTGTATACATTTGCATTTAGTGTCTTTAGACACTAAAAGCAAATGAGTGATATGTAGTTGAAGTACGTACGTGGTGGTAGTGAAGCAGGAGATTAGATAGGGATAGGGAACGGAAGAATGGTAAATAAGGAGTGCAAAAAATATACGATCGGGCAAAAACTGGAATGGACTAGACTAAATTGGACATGAAACTAGTAAATAATTACGAGGGTAGAGCTTAGGGCTTAGAAATGGAGTAGATCTAAAAATAGCAAAAGCATATAATCAATTTTCTTATATATATGTAAATAAATTTTTATATACCTATATACTTACATTTGCACACTAATACTTAATACTACATATAGCATAACGTTTGTTAACTAACAATAAAATAACAATAAATATCGACTTTATGTTCTTATCCGTATGACAAAGATCGTCATGTTGTAGTTGTAGAGGAATAGACAAAGTACTCATTTTTGATATATCGAAAACTATTTAGTATAGAATCTTACTGGAAACTTATACAAATGTAGCAATTGTATTGGAAAACAGTATATTTATACTATAGAAAGGGTAAATGAATTAAATAAAACTCTATTAAATATATTTCACTAAAGAACCTAGTTTCCTACAATAAAAGTAAACAAAGCATGCATAAGCATTATGTTTATTACTAACTAAGGATAAATATTATAGTATTACATTTACATTATGCTCAGCTTAATAAAACTAAGATAATAAACCTAACTGAGACGAACATGTAAAATCTAAGGTTTTCATTCAAGCACGTGGAGCCTGGCATAAGAAAAACACAATATGTAACTCATTATCTAATCTAACCTCAAATATGATTTACTTATGTCATAAATGCTGTCATGTACGGTAATTAATTATTCTTTAATGAGTTTGCAATTTACTCGGATGTTCATGCATGTAGGATATTAAATTTTTTCTTTCCTTAATTTTTTACACCAACATTATATCAATTAGTGACGAGCTAGTATTTAATTGTACTTACCTGCCTACAGATATATGCAGTTGTGCATATTATTTGCAAATGACAGGAACTGCAAATTAAGAATGGAATTACTATTACAATATGGAAGAAGGGTGCAACTTAAGCGAAAATAAGTGAATTAGGTCATGTTTGCCGTTACTATTTCTGTCCTGACTTTACTTACTAAATACGGGTAGTAGGTAGTATGTTATTTGGGGATATTACGTAAGTAAGTAGTTTACAGGAAGGGAGGATAGTGGCAGGGCCATTTAGATGACGAACGGAAGCTAGTAAGCTGAATCAGATGAATGGTTACAAATTAAGTGCTTTGAGCGGTTAAGGATTGGCTAACCGCTTTCTTTGGTTATTTCTTTTTTTTGTACGTACATATCTGTAATATATTCACTTTCCTCAGTTTGGTTTCATATATGGCCACTACCACGCTAGTTTAACAATTGTATTAGCTCATATATTGTATATAGGTTCATATATAGTTATACTATGCTAACTTGCGAAACAAACATCTGCCTTGTCCATAGAAAATTGTCCTTATAGCAAAACATTCCCCATTTCGTGTTTCAAACTGAAGATCATTGTACAATCTTAAGTTAATGTTAGACCTTGAGGGTGAATGTGTGAGGGTGACGAAGATGCTTTGATGACTAATAAACAAGAAGGCGCGTGTTGTAACTGCTAAATGGAAAATACCATAAATTCTATGTACATTACTTCTATGTATGTACTGTACACTATTAACAGGTAAAGTGTTTTGTGAAATATGTAAAGTATGTAACACAGGACATCCTAATTTACGTGCAGAAACATTGCGCATTGCAAGTTGTTGTATGTACATTAGGAAGGGTTTTAGTAAAACATAAAAATGGCTTTTGGCTGGACATTTCCATATAACGAGTCCTGAGTCTCTTTGGCAATTAATATTCTTCGTCTAACCAGAAAAGCGTGGGCTGCAGGCGCCTTGTGCATTGTAGCTGGTTTAAGTTTATTACTTACTTTGCAACCCACACACTGTAGATACATAGTAATATCAGTAATATCCAAATCCCATGTTTTTATGAAAACTTATAGCTTTGCAAAATGCTCTGCCCTCCAATAACGAAGGAATAGGAGCTATAACCATAGATCTCCAAATTGTAAACATGAGAAAATCCTTTAGGTACTTGTGGAATGAAATTCCATAGCGGATACATGCAATGCTGATCTCATGTTTCACATAACTTGGATTGGGTCATTTCTAAAATAATTTGACCAATTCATAATAATATTACACATCTACAGACACTTTTACAGATACGACAGATAAATAGTAGGATATTTGAGTATAATCGTTATTCGTATATGAATAATATGTACACATTGCCTTTATTCAACTACGAATTTGTACACACATACAACACAACTACTAACTAACTTATAGTTTCTGTGTACACGATTGCAAGTGACAAAAATTCCAGAGAATGAGTAAATCTGTACTGGTACATACAGTAGGATGCTATTTCGAATTACGAAAGATAGCGACTAAAGTAGGAGTTTTTATACTGCAGTACATTATGAAAGATAGATTTTTGTCGTGTAAATTATCGAGGGAACTAATAATTTATACCACGTACCTAATACCTATATATATATTTATGTATTTGCTTGTGTATGGCAATTATCAGTATCAGCCAGAACAGAACAGAATTATTAGAACCATATAATAACAAGACAACAGTACCATAGTAAGTACTCAGTACTCGTATGTGTTTAAGAATGAGAAAAAGAAGGATTTTTTTAAAGCGAACCCCGTAATATAGATAAGTATACGTCTCAGATTTATGGACAATTTCTGTATTGATTTGATGTTTAAAATTACGAGTTAAATAAATTAAATCTTGTAGTCATTTGTAATTAGCTCAACATCCTCTTAAGGATGGTTTGATGATTATAACACTTGAGACTTGAGTGACTTGATGGGAAATTGGAAGCTGTTGCTATCCTAGGTGTCTGGAAAAAACTGACACATAGTTGTATCTGTACATAGAAAATCAATTGCAAATGTAAGTATTAACTTTTATACGAAAACTAATGCATAACACATTTTTTATTTACAGATAAACGAAAAATATAGCGAGGAACACGCTCAAGAGGTTCTCCAATGGATTAAGGATATTACCAACGAGGATATGGACACTTCGGGTGATATGGAAAACTTTTACCAAGTTTTGAAAGACGGGACTGTTCTTTGCAAGTAAGCTGTCTTCTATTTTGCAATTTATTTTCATTATTCGAAATAGAATCTGTTACAATCTATATGTCAATGTAACCTCTTACCTAAATGACTCCGTTTTTGTTTAGATTGGCCAACGAATTCAAAGCCGGAACTATCAAGAAGGTAAATACATCCACCATGGCTTTTAAATGCATGGAAAATATCAACAACTTCCTCGCAGCCGTAACATCCTTCGGTGTACCATCGCAAGAACAATTCCAAACCGTTGACTTATGGGAGAAACAAAATTTGCATTCTGTTGTCATTTGCCTGCAATCTTTGGGCCGTAAGGGAAGCAGTTACGGCAAACCTGGAATCGGACCTAAAGAATCTCAAAAGAATGTACGTAACTTCACAGAAGAGCAAATGAAGGCTGGAGACGGTAAAACATAAGAAACCTACAATATATCTTCCATTAGTATTTATGCTGGGGAAAATGATTTTTAATAATTCGTATTGTATAAATAGGAGTTATTAGCCTACAATACGGATCCAACAAAGGTGCCAACCAGTCCGGGATCAATTTCGGTCAAACTCGCCACATGTAACGACAAACTGGTGAAAGCGGAAACTGTTATATATTTCTTCATGTGGATACAATATTTCAGTTTATATTACCCATCACATTTTGCAATTAATAAAAATATATATAATAATTATAATAAATGTATCTAATGCAAATTATTGTCGACCTAATACATTTTTGTTTGTATTGTATATGGGGAGATGAATTTGTGCTAAATATTTTGGTGTACCGTATTTACTTACTACTATGACCAATATAAAATATATTGTTGGATAAAGGATAAGTGCCTCCCTTAAGTTTTTTGTCTTTTGTAATTAGTTGTAACTTACTTTTGCTAGCGTATTATACTCATTAGTCAGTGTAGAATGTCCTACATAAAAGTAATTGCAATTATTTATTGACCAGTAATTGGAAAATAAAAATAGCGATCATTTATTTATTATCAATTCGTGAGCTGATATACATTCCAGGAGATTCTTTTCAAGGTCCTAATAAATTACTTAGTCACAACAAAACAAGGCACGAAGTAGATTAGCACTAAACCTAAATAATCACCTATGCTTAAATGAAGATCTTTATTATAGTACATTTACATACTGACATCGCGACTATCAGGGTCTTGTCGCAGTTTATTTTGAATAGCTGATTAGCACTTAAAATAACACTTTGTTAATAGCTAAATATTATACTCTTATTTACACTGATGGGTATACATAGTACTCTGGTACATACCCAGACAATAATACTTTTCTGTATAACAAAGCAATCATAAAATAAATTAGTGTCTACAATAAGGGTGTGGTAAGTACAATGTAGAATTAATTAACAAGCTCTATCATATCAACTACGTAATGTGTACATATTAATTAGATTTATCAGATTCTGAAACGACTATTCTGCCAGGATTTTATAGGAGATATAGAAGTAGTAGTACAGTTAATAAGATCTTTAAACTCTCTAAGGATCACACGGTTTATGAGAGTCCGAAATCTTTGTACTTGCAACGAAAAACTGTCCAGAAATACAGATCATTTAAATTTAATCATAAGAATATTTATATGAGTTGACTAAGCAGTGTTGGCTATTGGCTACATACACAGGTAACGTAAGGATTATATTTTGTGGTCAATGTAGCAGTTTCACAAGTTCAGTTGTTGTTGATACAATAATACAAAGTACACAATTTTCTATTTCTACGGAGAAGTGACAAAATACATAGTTTTTCATAAATTATCATCTTTACGTGATTTAAATGCTGACAAAATGGTTTGTAGTTTTCAGTGTGGCACCAACAGGTGATAAAATATGATAATCACCTATAGACCATGGTCTTCTAATCTTATGAAGTTTTGGAATGGGCTTTGATGCCGTTGCTCTCGGTCACCTTTTGCAGATTTTTACGTTTAATTCTGGCGTAAGGACCAATACTTGGATCCGTCACGAAGTCGTAGATCACTTTTACCCAAGAATCGTGATGGGGTAGAGCATCGTAATACTCCTTTGCGATTTCTCTGACCTATAAATATAAAATAAAAATGTCAGAATATTCAATTTGTAAAGAATAACTATACACAATGCTAAACACATGTAATTCATTTAGTTACCTTAGGAAGGTTACATCCAGGTACAGCTGGGAAATCGTGATGCTCATTATGGTAACCAACATTAAAGGTCAGATAATTCAAAGGGCCGTAATAAGAATAAGTTTCGAAACCCTACAAAACCAAAAAGAAAAATAACATATGGACATATTTTGTATCGCCTATTCACACTTTCCTCAACTTCGGACACATTATTTATGTATATCTGATATTGACGAGTAAGACAAACTTACCTTATTGAACATATAATGTTCTGAAATAAAATGGCCCGCGACTGGGTGAAGTCCCATGGCCATTAATGATCCCCCAAAAAGATACCCGATGACTTTCACACCAAAGAAGTAGTAAACGAGGGCATCGAAGCTTAACTGAATTATAACATTAATGATTTCCAATTTGCTTGGAGATTTTGGGTATGTAATGACTGGTCTCAGTGCGTAAAAGAGGGGCTGAAAGAAAACCCAAATTAGCTTTCCAATTGTGTTACAAAAAAGTCGTGCTTCCAGATCGGTAGGGATATCGGTATCGTACACTTCGTCACCCTGATACTAAAATCGCAAACAAAATACATTTAGAAAAGGAAGTTACATAGTTTGAATAAAATCATAGCTTTATCAAAAATACAAGTGTTCAAAATCTCACTCGGTGATGTTCCAAATGATATTTCTTGAACGATACAGAAAATGGAATTGCAATAGGAAGATTTGCAAACAGGCCTAACATTCTATTAGCTAATGGCCTGGCGTGACCGTAGGACAAATTATGTGCCAATTCATGAATAGCTGCAATTAAACAAGAATACGAATACAAATTATTTTTTTGAATGCAAATCGTCAATGATACGGTAGGATTAGTATGGTATGTTACAAAGGGCTTATATTTAATGGCACCATATAAAAACTTACTTTGCCATAATTTTTTAGACTTATTTTACCATAACTTTATTC
>JAQFYC010002129.1:0-27980 GCA_034694165.1 Tomocerus mixtus | reverse complement strand
ACAACTAGCCAACCACGTAATACATGTGCATGTCTTCCGACAATCAGTGTACTTTTTGATCATCGAATCAAGGATGTTCGATGTTCTTTAAAACCAGCAGCACAATTTCTAAAAACCTTTAATTCCCCTATAACTCCTTATTAGAGAACTCTAATAAGGCCCATATTTTAAAGGTGTTATTTCTTAATTGGGAAAATTCCTAACAGGTGAAAATCCAAATCATAGAGAAACTAAATTCTGTAAATATGGCAAAATAATTAACTGGTGTTTGTAGAATTGCATTGGGATTATAATAATTTGCTTGAAATTAGGTATAATTGGCCCATTAGTAATCCCGTTACTTTTTACATTGCAAACATTTTATCATGTGTCATATCACCTGGTACATTATGTAATTGCCTGGTCAGTCTCCTTTTAATCTTTTGTCCATAATTTTTTGCCACTTTAATAGCATTTATTGATTTTTAGGGATAATTGTTCTCGTTCTGGGACGTAGTGGCTATCGATGCATCTTGATTTATTGTAAATAATCAGAATATTATTTATTTTCGTATTTGTAGCATTTTAAATTTTCACTGTCGATATGTTGGTGTATGTGCATATAAATGAGAACCCAGAAGACAGATGATATATCGGTACGCATGTACAAAGACATAATAATATAAATATTATAAACGTCTTTCCCAGCTCATATAACATCTATAGTGCCGTTTGGTACTACGTATGTCGGATGATCTATAATATTTATAGTACTATATATACGGCTATAGTAGTCAATATAGCAAGCAGATAATCCCTTATCAATTGAATATCCAGTCAGTTCTCTTACTAAGTCCACTGTCCGTCCCACAATGGTTTCAAATGCGCTCTTGTTTGAAAAAATGTTATTTTGGCAGAAATTACCAAAATTCACCAAATTTTCTAGAAATAGTTGAGAAAAGGTAAAAAATACAAAATAACGCTATCTATGTTCAGAAACACGGAAAAATATTGTTTATATAATTTATTATCTCGTGCAGGAAAGTGATCATTAAATAAAAAATTATTGGAATGATCGGAATGTAGGAAATCATTTTAATGATTTGTTGATTGTTGGCGTTTATTTGCGTTGCACAGCTTTGTTTTCAATTTTTAATTATCCTATTTCTTGATTTTGGTGTTACAGATTTACGAGCGTCAAAAATCATTTCTAAAGTAAGTACCATTTCAAACTTGTTTACTTTAAATAAATGTTAAACAAAAACAATAACATTCATTCAAACTTGATGATAATGTTGATATTGACATTTGTCAGTGTTGTGATTCGTTTTCTGGATAATTTTTGAAGTGCTGACATCGAAGGATAATTTTTGTCGATTGATAATTTTAAAAAATAGTTTATTAAATATTTAATTGGCGATTTTCTTTGTTCTGGCAGTTCAACATGTGTTTTGGATTTGTTAGTGATTTTCTTCAGGATTCAACTTTCAAGGGATGAATTTCGAAGATTTTTGGTTGTTGGTGCGGACTCCGGAACGGAAACGTGAAATTTTTGATTAAATGTTGATTTCTAAATGACGATATGGTGATACATTGTCATTTTCTTGGCGATTTTGTGGACAAAAATGAGTTCCACTAGAGCATAAGATGGACATAAAATGTAAGTTACCTCAAGTGACCTGTACTAATTAATAATTAGTAAGCTCCGTGATGTCGGGGCACAGGAATTCGGAGATTCCTGGTACTTCAACACTGTCAGAAGAAGTGAAAATGTCTATAAGATCGATTTCCAGTGAGATAACGATCTTTGAGATCAAGACACCTCTCCCTGACAGGACGACAGCTTCCGGGTATGGACACAGCTCAGGCTCTGTCTCTGGCTCCTCGAAAAATATGGTTCATCACGGGCACAATGCCCATCAACACCAACACCAACATCACCGCCATAATCACAACACATTTCTTCAGCAACAAAATCCCCAACTTCAGCATTTGAGTTTAAACTATAGCCACGGTCACGGACACGGTCACAAAACTCATACTAATAATCACCGGAGTGGGAGTGGCATCAACCGATTTTTATCCTCGAGTAGTAATAATGCAGCCAGCTCCAACCATTACTCATTGACCATCCACGAAGATCACTCAAATTCAAATGAAGACGGTGATAATCGGTTTGACCCCTCGACAATGCTGGAGACACAGCTGTTTGAAGAAGAACAGGAGCTTCTACCCCAGATTTTACACCAGTCCCGCAATCAGCAACAAATTCAGTTGCAAAGACACCAGAAGCAAAAACAACAGCAACATTTTCTCCAGCAGCAGTTACAATTTCAACAACAGCTTCAACTCCAGCAACAACTTGCTTCCAGACCGAGACAAAGACAAAAGAATCCCCTGCAGGTTGTGGATATGGACGATGTCATTATAACTTCAGAGCCAGCTGTTATTCCCCAACTCCCACCGCCCGTTGTTAAAAGACCTGGACCTGGGCGACCGCCCTCGGCTCATACACTTCTTCGGAAAGCCAACAATAATCGACAACCCCCTCCTTCTGTACCTAAATCCGGTCCTGGAAAGGTTCCTACGAGAAGAAAAAGAAGAAAACGGGTTTTCACCCCAACAAGACTCCCCAGCACTCCCCAAACCTCAATGTACAGGACAAGAACATCCGTGAAGGCTACGCTTGCCGCCGAAAGTTGTAAGTTTATTTACAAATAATGACGAAATATTTCTTTTGGTTAAAGCAAATAATATATTATGCTCTTTTAAATGATGATTAACTAATTTTCCCTTTCAATTTCAGTAAAAGCCGCAGAGGAGGAGAAAGCCAAACTGGCAGCCAATTCTCCACCTTCCCCCAAAGCAAGAACGATGAAGGAAGTGCTAGATTCTATTCCAGGGTTCGGTGGCGGACGACCGCGGAAAAGAAATAATAGAAAGTTGTCAACAGCAGAACAATTGGAACAGACCAAAAAAGAAGGCTGCATAGATTTGGAAACTCCAGGCTCAATTCTCACGCATGTTAATCTCCGAGCTATTTTAAATAAACATACTTTGGCAATGCTCCCTCCTTTCTATCAGTATAAGTTACTACAACTCTTGCCAGAAGTGGACACCGTTGGAACAGATGGTGACCGCAAGTAAGTCAGCCACTAATTTCCGTTCAAAATCATGGATACTATAATTAGTAATCGTAAAACCTTTCTAAAATCCTTCTAATCGATTTCTTTCCTTAACAGATTAAGCAGTTCAGCATTGAACAATGAATTTTTTGCCAAAGCGTGCACGGAGTGGACAGAGAAACTTTCGGCAGGTGAATTTACTCCTGAGCAAAAGCAAAGGAACAAGCAAGAAGCAGAAAGAGAAAGGCTTAAACTTGATCCATGGAAGGTATTTTATGTTCGATATATCTGGATAACTCCAGCCTCACTCACATAATTCTGAATAAGGGCTGTATAGCAAGTTTTATGGGGATTTTGTAAATATAATGGGACCTAGAAGCTAGCCTGAAAATGATTTTCCCATTAAAACTGAAAATCTGATTGCGCAATTTAAAAAAATCTTACTTTTTTTGCAGGTTAAACACTTCGAACCAATTTGGGGTTTGAAAACATTACCTTCGGCATCGTTAACAGCCAAAGATGTGATATCTCCGTTGTCAATACCAAATGACAATGAGACAGTAGGTACCAGTTCTGTTTCTCCAGGCTCAAGTGCTTCGGCAGACAAAGGGCTCGTTCCCCCACAGCCTTCTCATGGACATTGTTTACGAAGTTCTCCGCTGAGGTCCACGCGTCTTTCACCTTTGCCTCTTGTGTCCAGTTCGGCGTCCTCTTCTTCGAAAGCACGGTCGCCGTCCCCCGTTCCAGAGTCAAGTCGAGCAGCTGCTGCCCGCATTCTCGCCTCTTCTCAGACAGCCGCTGCAGCCTTAGCCACCAAAGTCATCTCCTCCCAGGAAGCAAAGAAACAAGCTCAAATTAACAAATTAAGAAAAGAAATGCAGGACGAGGATGAGGATGACGACGAGGAGGATGAAAATGATGAGGACTATGAATTAGAGGAGGAGGACATCTCTTCAGAAGAGGAATGGATTGACGACCAACCTTCGGCCAGGACGAAAGGTCTCCATCCGCACCATAAGAGTAGTTCCATGATGGCTACGGGGAAACGAAGTTCTGATGTGCTGGACGATAGAGACAAATCTCCTGTAGTTCCGAAAAAGATAAAAATGACTCCACCCCACCCTTCGTCATCGGCTAATAACGGTTTGAAACATTTATCTATTGAATTTTTCTATTTTTAGAATACTTTTTATCATATAATGAACACAGCTCTATTTCGTATATTTATGTATATTAAGAATTTTTTTTTTGGCATTTTTGGGTCTATGATTTTTTAAATTAAGTTTCAAAGGTATTTACTTAATAGTTTAGACTTTTTAAGAGAAATTATCACCCAATTTCACTATAATAATATGTAATGTATTTGTACATGTGAAATTCAGTTGTTATTTCAGAAATTTTGCATTTAATTATCACCTATATAAATGTTGCAAGTAATTTAAAGCAATTTTGTTACAATATTTCAAGTTTTTATTTACAGCCTATAATTAGCAAAGATTTCCTCATTAAGAATGTTAAAGAACTAACAACTAAAGGTTAAACCAATTGGAATTACTGTTGGTTTGAAATAATAAATGCCCGAGGACTGAAATGAGACTGGAAACTGGAAGCATTTACTAACTCTGTATTTTTGTTTTTAATAGTAAATTGTACAGTTTCCTACATACCAATGACAACGCCATCGCCAGTCAAGACAGATAGTTTTAAACCAGATATCACAGTGACACCAACATCAGCCCCCAGAACATATGACGGAAATATGGAAGTGGATTCGACGGAATTATCTGGAGAACTGCTGGAGGATATCAGTAGAGCGGCCAACGCCTGTATTAGTCAAAAAGTAGTTGAGTCAATTCCCGGTTTGACGATAACGCCGTCCCCGAAACCTCCCGAAGTGACAATTTCACCCGTTGCTCAAAATTCTATTCAAATTCTCCAGAAGTCTCTGATCAAACCCGATCTCTCTTGTTTTGAAACTGCGAGAAATATTATTGTGTCCGTGGACGAATCTCCGAGCTTGTCTCAAAAGCCTCCCTCCTCCCCTGCCTCTTTAACCCTCCCCCTTCCGCAAGTATCAACTGCAACAGTTCTAGATTCTGTCACCATCACACCGACTTCGGCCCCGAGTCCGACTTTAGCTGTCGCACCGCCATTATCGTCACCTCAACAGCAAAAAGTAGAACCGAATTTCCAAATTCAAGTTCAGCCCATCAAAACGGAGACCACGCCAACAGCGACAACCCCAGCCACGCCCACGCAGCAGAAACCAAAGCAACTTTCTCAGTCTCAGCAACAAGATCCAGGGAAAGCAAAGTCTGAAGTAAGGGAGGGACCTACACTCGCCCCCGTTAATACCGCCCCTGCCCGAATACCTTTAACTAATATCGCAGCAGAAAAATCACGGGCGCCAGACACACCGCCGGCCGTAAAACCGCCTCCGGCGCCAGATACAATGTTATCATCAATGGCCCCAAGTTTAAATACCAATTTATTGTCCTCGACTCACCAATTACAAATTCCGCGGGATGTTACAATCACTCCAGCTACTACGAAAACGGATTCAATCTCTCCGACATCTTTTCCTGGAATTACAGTGTCTGTAAGTATGAGCCCAGCACCAGCTCCGGATTTACCAAATGTTTCGTCTCCAGTAACAATCATGAACGCCGCTGTAAGTGTAAGTCCGGTGGCCACTCCGGCCTCCACCCCCACCCCGCCGTCTGGTATTACTCCAAAGACTGACTTTCAACTAACCGTAGCTTCATCGCTCCCTAATCCTAATAATCCCTCTGATATAAATCCCCTTTCTGTGTCTTTGTCTTGTGAACCAAATATTATTCGTGATGTGATTTCTTCGGTGAATTCGAAAACCGAGGACGATTCGATTCCGGACGAAATCAAAAATATTTTGCCGCCTAATTTAACTGTTGTCAAATCAGAGGTGAAGAATTTAGCTTTATTGAACCCGCCATCTCAATCTCAGCAGCAGGGGTACTTGACGCCCCAACAGTTGCAACCACCGCCACCAGTTTCACAAAATGTACCCACTGTTCCTGGAAATACTCCAGGAAGTTCTGCTGTGACAACTTTATTAATTCCACCTTCAGTTCCAGCTCCAGCATCCCCCGTTGTTCAAAATTCCAATGTTCAGATTCAGACTCAGGCTGTGATCAATCCAAATCAAAATCAACCAGCGAATTTAACGGTTGTCCTGGAAAATAAGACTCAGACTGCTCCTGCAAGGGTTCCGGTCCCGTCGTCAGTTAGTTCTTCTACTAATCCAGTTACCCCAACATCTCAGACTCCGAAATCCGAAAAAGATCCTGTAGAAAAAGACAAAGGGAGTTCAACTACTAAAAATAATTCAAATGTAAAAGTTGTGACGACGGTGAATCCAAAACCCCCTACAGTGGATAGCAGTACGAATACTCCGCCTCGTCCAATGCGCAGTTCCCCCGAGCAGGAGGGTCAGAACCAAAAGAAATTGCCAAAAGCTCCTGTGTTAACCAAATCGTCTGCGCCACCGGCAAAACAAAGTGTTAGTGTAGGGACGTGCACGCCTGTGAGAAAGGGACCTTTTATTCATCCCCAATCCTCTACAACCACAGCGGGGGTAACAATAACAGCAACAGTGCCCACTACGACAAAAGCTACTACTCTTACAAGTAATACGCAAACATCGTCTGACGAAGTTACTATTCTGTCCAGCACTTTGGATACAAAACCAATCATAACTACGACTAAAACAAATCAAGGACCACCAACAAAATCTCCAGCGAGTCCCAAGAAAGTTAGTCCACTAACAACTTCATCTAAGAATGAGGAATCTAACTCTACTGCTGACCTGGATAATGCCACAGAAGTAAATTCTTCTAAACCTGAAGAAAGTTCCCTGGAACAGATACAGTCAGAAACACAAAAAGCTGATAGCGAAACCCCGCAACCGAGCGAGTGTCAGCAATCTTCTCCAGAACCTTTGATAAAAGAAGTCAGTCCTCCTTTGAAAGATATCCTGAAGTTGGAGCAGCCAGAAATAATCTTGGAAGCGGTCTCGCAACTGAAAACTGAAATAGTTGTAGAGCAAAATGCTGGAGAAAAATTATTGCCTCTGCCGAGTACAAATACAGAGCAAAGTAAAAGCGATAGTGAACCACCAAAGTCAGTACCTTCTGCTGGACAAGGACAATCACCTGGAAAACAGACGCTGCGGAATGCTAGCACACCGGTCCAGAAACAAAGTATTCAAACGCAAACGCTGACTCTTCCTAAGAAACAGCCAACAACACAGCCTGCTGTACAAACTGGACAAGCGGTACAGCCACAGAATGTTCCAGCAAAGAATACTACCGCTGGACAAGCAAAAGCAGACTCAACACAATCGGCTGTCCCTGATACCACCAAGAGAAATGTACAACAACAGGGGAATACAGAGGATGTTCAGCTGATAATTCAAACTCCAGTTCCAGCGGGTAATCAAAAGACCTCGCCGTCAAATGTTGATGTACAACAACAACAACAAAATGAGCCACAACAACCTAAACCTATTCAGAAACAACCAACTGGAGCTGCAACGCTGTCAAACATTAATACGCAACCCGCACCACAAAAACAGTTACAAAATATCCAGCCTCAGCCTGCTGGACAACCAAAACAATTGCCAAATACCCAACAAGGTGGACCACAGAAGCAATTTCAAAATATCCAACCCCAGCCTGGACAGCAGCGGCAGCAAAATATATTACCGCATCCTAAACAACAAAACATCCAGCCTCAACAGTCTGGACAGCAAAAGCAACAAAATGTTCAGACGCAGCAACCTGGACAGCAGAAACCACAAAGCGTTCAGACGCAGCAACCTGGACAGCAGAAACCACAAAGCGTTCAGACGCAGCAACCTGGACAGCAGAAACAACAAAGCGTTCAGACGCAGCAACCTGGACAGCAGAAACAGAACATCCAACCACAACCTGCACAGCAAAAGACAATTCAACAGCAGCCTGGACAACAAAAACAGTTACAGAATATCCAGCCTCAACCGGGACAAGGACAGCAGAAGCAACAAAACATCCAGACACATGGTGGGCAGCAGAAGCAGCATGTAAATATTCAAATAATTGCTGGACAACCGAAACAACAAAATGTCCAAATGCAAACCAGTTCCCAACAAATTGTCCAGCAGCAGAATGTTCAGATACAAACTGGGCAATGTCAGAAAGTTCAGATTCAATCTGGACAACAATCACCGGCCAACAAGCCTCAACAGAAAATTCAACCACAAGGGGGTCAACAACCAAAAGTTCAAATCCAAGTTGGGCAGCAACAGAAAGCTCAAACGAATCCTGGACAAGTCAAAGTCCAGCCTCCTGTGCAGCAAAAAATTCAACCGCAGCAGAAAATGCAACCACAACCTCAACAAAAAATTCAGCCACAGCCTGGACAACAGAAAATTCAACCCCAACCTGGACAACAACAGAAAATTCAACCCCAAACTGGACAGCAACTGAAAATTCAACCTCAACCTGGACAACAGAAGATCCAACCCCAATCTGGACAACAACAAAAGATACAACCTCAGCATGGACAGCAACAAAAGATACAGCCTCTGGGTGGGCAACAGCAGAAAATACAACCTCAGTCTGGACAACAGAAAATCCTGCCGAGTCAGCCTCAAAAAATCCAGCCTCAGCCTGCACAACAACAAAAAATCCAACCCCAGCCACCTGGGGGACAGCAGAAAATTGTAATTCAAACAATCCAGCCTCAGAATCAGAAACTTCAAACTCAGGGTGTCCAGCAACAAAGAATCCAAGTCCAGAATTCGCAGCCGCAGCAAAAGATTCAAATCCAAGCTGTCCAGCAGCAAAACATTCAGATTCAGACTGTGCAGCAACAAAACATACAAATCCAGGCTATGCCTCAGCAGAACCTGAATACGACTCAGTTGCAACCTGGACAAAAAATTCAGATCCAGGTGGCCCAACATCAGCAAAAGATTCAAATTCAAACTGCTGGAGGTGGACAGCAGCAGAAAATCATATCTCAGCAACTACAAACAGTTCAGGTGACAAACAGTTCTGGACAGCAACAACCCTCACAGCAACAAACTATTCAAATCCAGCCACAAAATCTCCAGCAGCAGCAACAATTGCAGTCTATTGCTCCTACTCCTACGCAGATGACCACAGCTGGACAAACGACTCAACTGGTTCAGGTTGTCCAGCAGCAAATGCAGCCACCGCCTTCTCCTCAGCCGCAGTTGCCGCCTCCGTCTTCATCTCCTGGACCACAAGGGGGACAACCGCAACAGCAGAAGCCTGGACAACAACAACAAACTTGGGTAGCGAACACAAGTTCAACTTTGGTTAGTTCCTCTCCGCCTCAGTCCAATAATAAGGCTCTCACCCAAAAGCCCCGTCCGAAAACAAAGCAGGTATGCGAAGTAAGAAAACATAAACAAACGCTGTCTCTCTCTTCTGTAACTGTAACTTAACTATCACTCCAGTCAATTCAATTTATTACAAAATTCAACCACGAAATACTTTTACTAACTCTAATTTCAATTTCCGTGAATGTTTTCTATCTTCGTTTCCAGGTCTGCTATTTTAAAAATGTTCAAATAGACTAATAAAATTCTCCAACCCATTTTTAGGTCAAAGTTCCGAGAACTAGTAGCGTACCTCCTGGAAGTATAAATCTGGAAAGATCCTACCAAATATGTCGAGCTGTGATCCAGAACAGTCCGAATAGGGAACAACTTCAGAACCAACTAGTGAAACCGCCGCCAGTGGTAATTAATACAAAAATCGATCCTGGAAAATTAATACAGCAGCAACAACAGAATCCGCAGCAGCAGCAAATCCAAAGGTAAACATTTTTGCGCGTACGGATACATAATTTATTAATTTGGGGAGTTTTAAGCAAATAAATGTGTTAATGTGTAGATAAATGGTAATTTAATAGAAATTACTATTCAAAATTGATTAGCCATGTTACCTTAAAAACATTTTGTGTTTCTAAATAGCCATCACATCGTCAGCGATGGTCAACTGATACAAGTCCAACGTCGGGCATCTACGCCTACACTAATCCAGGCTGCTGGCCCCCTTCAAACGTCAATGCCAATTCTGAGCGGTATGTCTCCCCACCAAAAAGTGATCGTGGCTCATATATCCGGACATCCTGGGACAAACGGTCCAGTTTCCATCACCACGCAGCCTCAAGGAGGACCAGGCGGTTCTACAACTGTCGTCCCTCTTATAAGACCAGTTCAGCCTGGAAGTCCTCTAATAGTTCGTCCTGGAGGCGGTCCCCAGCTTGTGGTAAGTACAATTTTATTTCTCGCAACACAGCAATGTGATTTTCTTAATTCTAAACTAAATTAAAATATAATGCTGCCTTGCCTGCAATTCCACTGCAATTCGCAAATGCAGCAAAATATTACACACGCAATTGGGAATATCTTTAATATTTGGGGTGCCATTTCAGCAATAAGTAAAATAAGTAGCATTTTTAAATTTTAAATGGAGATGGTATGTATGTATCAATATCAATGGACAATAATGGGATGGGTTATTTTCAATTATACTATAGTAGTTACAGTTAATAACTTAATTGGTTGGGGTTTGGGCATTAATGTGGATTTAAATTAAACATCTTCGCTTATATATGAAAAACATACACGCTTTTATTCAGATACCAAATCGGTCAAGACAATTAATTACAATTCTGCTAAGTTAAGATTTTATATAAGCGACGTTATTTGGATTTGGTCCTGGTATGGTGGGTTACATAAAGTATTTAATAGTTTAAAGAAAGTAGATTTGGGATTTTTGACTTCTTCGAGCCGGGTTTTTAGTTTTAGTGAATATATTTATCTAAATTCTAATGCAATTGCCAAAAAAGCACACGAGCATTACTTTGCTATTAATAATGTACAGTCACAGCCTCAAAATCAAAGCACCACTATAATCACGCCGCAGCAATTGGCTATGCTCATTCAGCAACAACAGCAGCAGCAGTCACAGCAACACCAGGCCCAGGTGCAGCAACAACAGCAGCAGGCCCAGCAACAGCAACAGCAACAACAACAGCAGCGGACTCAAACAGTACCCTTACCTTTTGTCAATGTCAATGTGAATCAGATTAGTCGGCCTTTGTCACAACCTAATCGTCCTAACAGTGCTTCCAGCATTCAGCTGTCAACTTGTAACAATTCTAACCCTAACAGCGCCAACAACTCCCCCAGCCCCCAACCCACGCAGAATTTCAAAATCATTAATCAAGCAGGACAGACGACCCAGTTTTTCACTAACAATCCTAACAATCCCAGTCCTTCATCCTCCCCCAATCCTCCCCGACAGCAAATCGTTCACATCCCCCTCCAGCAACAAAGAACGGCGGGCACGGGACCCAATAGTTTTCCAGTCAGGGCCCAAATTGTCACCAGTAATGGGGAGACGCTAACAATTCACAGGGCATCGATGCCCCTAAACGGACCTATTCGGATTAGCCGCCCTCCCTACGGTTTTAATATTAACCTTGCTCAAGTAAAAAGACTTCCACAGAACTTTATCACAATTAATAATTCCCCAAATAGTTCGCCGGGCATTATAACCACTTCTGGACATTCTCAACAACAACAACAGCAACAACAAGCAATTGAACAACAGCAGCAGAGACAAAGTCCAGGAATCATTCATCAGCTTCAGGGACAAACTTTCTCAGTTTCTCAAAGTGGCCCCCAAACTATTACTTTAACGAGAGCAGTCCCCACAAGTGGCAATAGCACATCCCAGCAGCAGCAAAACCAAACTTGCGTTACCTCCAGTGGGACAAATACCATTCGAATCCAGAATGTCAGTCTTCCAGCGGACAGCTACCAAAATTTTTCAAATAACACTGTAAATGTCAGCAGTGGAAATAATTCTAATTCGGGTAACAGCGGGAACACAATGTTCACCTCGGTGACAAATCTGGCCGAATTTATTAGCAGTCAGTTGGTAGCCTCCAACATTCGGCCTATTTCCCCTCTGGCAACAATTGAAAATGGACAAAGGGTTAGCGTTACTCCAGAGAACAAAGGAAATTCTCAAGGGAATCAGATTTTCACAGTTCAGCAGCAGCAATTCGGGGATGGTGGGAATTCAAGCTCAAACGTCAACCTCACGATGACCAGTCAGCAACATCAACAAGGTTCTAGTCAACAGCAGCAACAGCAAACGAGGACAATTGCCAGTGCAGCAGCAACCGCCGCAGCTGGACATCCCCCTGGAACCGTTATGGTCGTCTCTGTAATGAACAGCAATGGAAATTCCAATTCATCCTTGAGTAGCAACTCTGGAAACAATTCCAGTAATAACTCTGGACAATCTTTCAATGTTAATTCCACCGTAAATTCTATTCTGGACGGGAAATCCAGATTCTCTCAAAACCCCATGGCGGACTTGATAAATTGTACTAACGAAGCCATGCTGGATTTCCATGATGCAATTTCAGCCAGTGTGGACAGTCCTTATAGTTTGATATCCGAATCGGAGCCTCCGAATATCCAAGAGATAATTGACGTGCCCACGAGTAATGAAATGATTGCTGTCCCCACTTCCTCCTCCCCCTTCCCCTCAAATACTTTAAATCTTAATTCAATCAATCAGAACCAGAATCAGAGTAATAATTCCTGGATGAATCAAGTTCAAATCCAGGAACTTGTCCAGCAACAAATTTCCTCTTCCTCAACTACATCCTCATCCACAAACACATTAACCCTTTCTCAGAGCCTGGCCATGGCAATTGGCCAACAACAACAGAAACAACAACAACAATCCCATTCCCCATTATTGATGACAAATCCCGGGAGTTCTGCTAACAGTTCTCCCTCTAGTCTAATTTCGACTGCTGTGAACGTTAACGTTAACAACTCTAATTTGACGAATGCCAATAATCCTAACATTAACAATACCAACACTCAAAATCGAATTGATGTTGTGACAAACGACGTTGTTGAGCACAGTACTGTACTTGTCCAGGTGAGACTCCCTTCGAACTTCCTGTCTCTCTCGTCTATTTTGACATCTTTGTTCACTTCCAGATATTCCTAAGATATATCACTTGATTGACTTTTGACTTACACTTCCCCTGTAATTCTCATTTGTAGCCAAATCCTTTATTACAGTACTGTTGCACGACTTTAAATAGAGTACCTAGTCCCCAATATTAATTAATTATTATAGTAATTACTTAATTAATTGTGTTCCTCCTTTTCTAAAGTGCTTGTGATCTAGTTATTATATTTAGTGTGATGTGCTCTCATATAATTAAACAAGAATGGCCTCCTAAATATGTTCTGCAAAAGTCGTAAAGCTTTTAATATGCATGTCAGCCTGTTAATTATCAATTGTATTGTTTTTAAATCAGCATAAAAGTATAGAGTGCTAATTAATGTATGCTTACATAATAGTTATGTAAAATTTCGCTTTATGATTATGATTCTGCTTGGATTGGATTGAATTCATTGAAATGCTTTAACACAGCTTGTGCTTTTTACCAATTATATAATTAATACCCTAACGTTATTTATAAATATCTAAACCTATAGCCTTCATATTCATGTCCATGCTGTTTTGGACAAATCTTTGTAAACACATGGATTTTTATTTCAGAAATGGTAGTTCAAGAGTTTATTTTCTAAAATTAGAAGGATATTCAGTTTATGGACAATTCTAAAGCCTTTTCTATTAGACAACTGAAGGACTGCATAGACAAACATCAGGAGAATTGACTTTTCAGAAGCATTTCTTGAAAGATTATCAAAGTTCCTATGTATAAAATCAAGTAGTGATATTTTGCGTTTAATCTCATTTACTTTTAGTCAGAAAACTGAAATATGATAAAGTATGAAATATACAAAAGAAAAAAGTACCCATGACCCACAGTATCATGTTACAAGTTACAACATTATTACAACATTATAGTAGTTTGGTTATATGTTGTCTTGTCAGTTCAGGCTCAGGCCAGGTCTCAGCTCCAGCGGATGTCAGTGAATTGCCTGAGGCTGTCTTACAAAATAGGGTTAACTAACATTCGTGTTTGCATGCGTACGATTATGTAGGCACATTTTAGGCACGGCACGCATTATTGCATGTAAATTCTAATCCATGTTTTATTATTAATGCTTATCTATACTACATAAATACAGTGGGTATATACAAGGTATATATACAATACAATACACAATAATGTTGGCCTAAACTAGCGAAATAATTATTTTAGGGAAAATAGAACATGCCATAAGAGTATTGAAATCTTCTAAAAAGGTATTAATCACTTTAGTCGGTATTTTCGAACGATTAATAAACTATTAATCGAACGTCGATATTTCAGAGTACATATAGTCACCACTGCAAATGCGTATTATATTGTAGCATTTTTCGTAAAAGCATGAATTAGAAGATTTATTATTTTTGCGACGATTCTTTTATCTTATTAACATCATGTTACTGTCAGATTTCGTCCTTTGGAATGTATAGATTTGTAATTTTTGTAGAACTATTTTCATTCTACTATTTTAATCTGTAGCTATCTAGTATTATAGCATTGTTATTACGTAGAGGCGTGTATTCGTTGAATTATGTAGAAACTCAATCTATTGAGCTACACTCATTATTAGTTATAATTTATTGACAAGTTCAAGTACATTATCTACACATTCTTAATTTATATCCCTATCACATTCACTAACCGTTTACAGTACAGTTTATTTATGCGACAGGGTTCTTTAGACCTTTCTGTATTTTGCCATTATGTCTTGTCTTATGTGTAAGTAGCTTTCTAGACTAGACGACTAAGACGACTACAAAACGAAAGCACTAAAGCTCTTCGGGTTTGCTTTGTTTAATTAATGAAGAATGAAGGGTTCCGCCCGTTTGATTGAATGTCGAAATTGCATGTTTCGTTTTGCACTGCCTTTAAAATTTAAAATGCATGGGATTTGATTTTGTTGTCTTGTTATTAGAAGAGAATTGAGCTGGGGAATGTATAATAATGTAGATACGTAATTCTATTTAGATACGTTTGGGTACATTAGAATAGAAAAGTAGAAAGTAGAACTGATAAATTAAAAATGAATAATAGCTGCCTGTTTGTAAAGACTAGACTATTATGTACAGTACAGTAGATAATAGGACAGTTACTTAATTATAGGTTTAACTTTAACGTTAACGTATAGTTAGATTTTAATGTGAATGCGGCCGTGTAATATAATGTTTGATATAATAGGCTCAGGTGCCTGGAGCCGGGAATGCTGGAACTGCGACGGGTCACCAGCCAATCCAACAGCAAAGGAGAATCGAGAGTCCGATGGGGATGCCGATGACGGTGTCCATGCCCCAACTGGCTCCTGCGACCAATCACACCGGTGGACCGAATCAGCAACAGGAAATGGGCACCGTGAGGCAGCAGCAGTACATAATTGTCCAGACGACAGGGAGCAACGGCCTTCCTACCAATTTGGCCGTCCCCGCATCAATCGTCATCTCGCCGCAGGGACAACTCATTCTGAACAATGACCAGAATCAGCAGAAGGGACCGCCAAGGGCTTCAAGTGCACCGCCCGTACACGGGAACAATAGCACGAGCATCTTAATGAACCCCCAACAACAAACTGGAGGGGGAAATATCCCCATTTCGTTCAGTGGGCCAACGACAACGGTCCTTCAACCATCGTCTGGAGGAAATAGCGTCACGCTCAACATCCCCGGGGCCCTTCAGTCCAATTCGTCACAAAATGAAATGCAAACGGAGCAGTTGACGTTCACGTCCACGAAAACGGTTCCCTCATCTGGATCTTTAGTCATGCAAGACGGAAGTCAAGTTCGGGTAATTTTATAATTTCATGAAATATTATCTTAAAGAATACAGACCGTTCTGTTTAAACTGATTCCAGTATAAAGAAATTTCCCTGTACACCTAGAACGAATTATAGAGTACCTAATTTGTATACATGTAAAAAGGCTACTGAAAAGCAAAAATGGACGTAAGAAATTCTCGTAAGAAGATAAAATCGTTATATGGAACAGATTTTTCACTAATTTTGAGTCTGGAGACGGTTATAGGAAATTTTCGACCCATTTAACTCTAATTTCTTGTATTTTTGCGTATTCTGTGAATGTATAGTTAATATAATTGAATAGTAAATAGGATAGTGTATAAGGACTTTTAAAAAGGTACACAAAATTGTGAAACAAAATAATCTCCGGATTCTCATTCTGACTCATTCTTTGAATTTCCAGGTTTTGTACACCGGTCAAAGTACTCCAGCTGGATTCCCTCATCTGACCATCAACTCTTCTGGAACTCAACTACAGCAAACGAATCAAAATCACTATACACTCTCACAGAACCGAAGTGGTTCCCTAACAGCAGTTCCAATTCAATCTGCTGGACAAGGACAATTTTGTCTGGCCACGTGTCCTCCACATCCACACCAACATCAGCACCAGCCACAGCAAATCCATGGAAATCCCTCAAACATCCAAATCCATTCTGGACCGCCGCAATTTTCAATTTCCAGTGTCAACATGAACCCCATGAATATCAACAATGGACAAAACATCGTCCAAGTGCAAGTGTCCCAGGCGGGTACTGTTGTTCACCAGCAGCCACTCAACCAAGTGCTAAGTGTCGCTTCTCAACAACAGAACCAACAGCAGAATAATCTCAACAATCCTAACAACGGGACAGTCAACGTAGTGAATAGCAATTCCTGGAATGCTGGAGGATCCCAGCAACAAGCTCAAGTTATCAATGTTAATTTAAACGGATCTGGACCCGGCTCTGCTCGAATAATAACAACAACACAGCCGGGTCAGCATCCTGTGATAAGTATTCCGGACACGACACAGCAAAACGCTAGTTCGAATGCCCCGCCCTTGGGGAATGGTGGACAGAACAATTTAAACCCAAATATTTCAAATAATTCGAATGTCAATGGAAATATAAGTGATATTGGGGGTAGCAGTGGAGGAAATAATTCCCTAGGAAGTTCCATTGTCGTCGGAGGACAAGAATTCGACATTTTCAGTGCCATCGAAGGAGTTAGCAAAGGCGGGAGCAGTTCTAATTCAAATTCAAACAGTTCCTCGAGCAATATTATCGGAAATAACGTTATGATGGACGGAGGGCGCAATAATGGGAATGGTGCTGTGGGCCTACAGGGACTCCAGGTTCAGCAAGGAAACATGGTCAGCATGGACGGGGTTCACAATGGAAACAACAATAACAATAGCCTCGGCTCAGACTTTAATGGAGTTGTGGAAGACATCGGAGGCCACATTGTCCTCGACAGTGGGGGAAATTGCGTTTGTGACCTCAGGGCTATGATCATGTGTCGCAAATGTGGGGCCTTCTGCCACGACGATTGTATTGGGTCCTCAGATCTCTGTTTGACATGTTTAATACGATAAATGAATCAACTCTGATAAGAAAACCTACACAATTACTAACTACAGAATGCATTATTCTCTCAAGACATCTAATTAAGTAATTAAGGAAGAAAATTATGAAATATTGACAATTAAACAAAAAATCAAGAAAATTCTAATGACAAAGACACTAAATAAGTTACAACTGTGACAAAACAACTTTTAAGCTAAATCAGAATGTAAATTAACCTTTCAGGGAAGAGTCCATTGTTTCAAAGGGGATTTCTCTTCAGGTTAATTGTTTTAGTATTTAATAATTATATTTTTGTATCTAGTAGCTATGTATCTATTCATCCCATCTGTGAGGCGAAAGGCGAATGACTTGTGAAACTGTAATTTCAAATTTCCCTTTCTTTGTACGTTTCCTCTTGGAATTTCGAATTATCGAAAATTGTTATTGTTATCTTATCTAAAGGTCCCTGAAAATAGCATTATTATAACACTTGTGCACTTTGGAATTATTAATATAATTATACTTAAATTATTCACATCGCACAGTAATTAAGAATAGATCACACTACAGGTTTTAGAAATATGTCACACCTGGCCTGGTATATAAATATTAGAATATTGTAATGGATTGCAAATAGAATAGAGTAAAATATCTCACTCAGATTTTGTTTAATGAATAGGAAATAGTAAAATAACAACAATACACCAGAGAGCTAAATATTACGTAAATGTAACGTTAACTTTTTATCCTTTTTATTGCAAGTTGTTTTGTATTAATTAAATATTTGTCAATGTAAATGTCTCACTACATAACTTGATTGTTATTATATGTAATCATCTACAAAATGTTTTTCCTTTGCTTTTGTGCGAGTAACTATTTCCTTTTTAAAAACTGTACATCTCATTTATGATTATAGCGTATCTTTTATTGTCTTATAAATAAATTAGAGCATAATGTTGCGTAATATACAGATAATTAACTATAGGTACCTTAAATTGTGTAAATATTCATGTAAATACTGCAATGCATTTATGTATGTACTGTATAATACAGCTGTGCATTTACTTAAAAGCTAAAGAAAGATTAAATGTTGTGTGTTGTGTAAAAATGCTAGAATACTCTCAGAAAGTGAATATAATGTAAAAATGATGGTAATTGCGCCGAATGTGCGTGAGTGTAAATAATTATTGTTAATTGTAATCAATAATTGCCTAATAATAGTAATATATTGAATGAAAATGTTGATATTGATATATAATTAGCTTATATACTGGTTAATTGTAATTATAATTATAACCCACAGCCACACCACATACATAAGCCAGAAGCCAGATTTATGTGTAAAATTGTACTATTCTAATGTAAATACTAAGTAGAAACTGTAAATATGTAAACGTCTATGGTAATTGCTTAAATGAACTAATTTTAATTTAAATTGTAATGGTGTAATGTAAAATGTAGTTTGTTAAGCTACTTTTTATGAGCATTTAGTTGTTTAGTGGGTTGTGTTATTGTATTTGTGTGTAAATATTTAAGATTTTGAGCCACTGTCCTGTCAACTGTGTAACGATTCCGGTTGGTTATTGTAATGACACTTTCCCAGTCTATTGTGAAGATTTTAATCGTATTTAGTTAAATAATCTTATTAGCTCCCTAATAATGACTGTACTGTAAATTCTTATGTTTTTATCATTTACCATGTTTACTTACCTGATAAGCGAGGAACATTTTCGAAAGCTTTTACTTTATGCATAGTAGACGGCATATTATTTCGTATTTCTTATTTAAATAATTAATTAATTACTCTCTAAATTATTAGAAGGGTTTTCTGAAGTTATTGTACTTGTAAGTGAACAACTGTAAATCAGATCTCTGGGGAAAATATTTATTTATTATCTAGATTGGCATTTTTGAAATTTTAGATTGTAGGTTATATAAATATTGTGATTTGAATTTTGAATATTGTAAATGTAGAAAATAGAAAATAGCGTCCGTTGCGAATTTACAATTTTAGAAAATTAAATCCTTTATTAGCTTCACATCACATTTAAGATTATGCATGTTTAGTGTACTGTATTGTATTGTACTGTACTAATTAGCTAATCTGATTCCCTATAAAATTATATAACGTGTGGTCTGGTATTTCTAACGCTAATGAATTAATTAATTGATAAAAATGGAAATGAGGAATTAATGAATTTCGGTGTATTTAGGTGTAAAATTGATAATTGTAAGAAAAGATGTTCACTAAATGATAACAAAACAGCATAATACATTATACAAAAACATTTATCTACCTACCCAATAATACAGAAACCAGAACAGAACAAGTACGGATCTTGATATGATACCTACTACTAATTAATTGTATGAATATGAATATGAATTATGATGGAGATGAAATGAAATGAGTAAAAATTACATAAAGCATATAAACAGTAGCTAGCGTATTATAATATAAATAACAATAATGTATCATCTTAGAACATGAACACGCAAATAAATATGACGCATCGGTAATTTAATTATTATAAAACGATTTACTCTATATTTATTTAATTGCATTTGGAAATTTCGGATCTTCACAATCTCCGGTGTACTGTATACCTAATTGTTAACATTTTTTAATCATTATACAATTCGTACAGATGGAGAAAATATTCCCGTCCAGAATTCCTTATACGTTTTCACGATCGTTGCCCTTTTATCAAAATCAAATTGAATATGAATAGCATGTGCGAAATTTTTTTGTATAACCATTTTTTGAAAAACTTACACAAATGTAACTTCCCCTTTATAATTCTTAGGGGGTCTCCATTCCGTAGTTGAAACCATCATATATTGAGCATAGTCATGTGTCACTGCATTCTATTTGGTCAAAAAGATATTCGTTTAAAAAAATGCGTAACTTAAATGTATTTAATTTAATTTAGTATTTAGTAAGGAAAAGATTAATTTGTAATTAATTGACATTTACATTAATGCCATTGTGACAATTGAGTCGGTTCATTCCCTCCGTTATCTGGAAGGTGCCTACTGGAGGTTGTCCACTTTTTTGCCAATATGGTGTACTTTTCCCCATCAGGAGGAATCCTCTGAATGGCTCGTCTTCTGAATTCGCCATTATTGTCACTACAATTTATTTTCCCCATTAAAACAGTTGAAAAATAGAAATCAAATTAATAATTCAAAGTGTAAGGGAAATTCCTTATATCAATTAGCATTAGATCTTCAATACACAACTGTAGATTGAAGATGATTTTGATTTTGTATACATTTTTAGTGTACGTTATGCATTTCCCTATTTAATATTCAATTATATTAACTACACACTCACAGCATAGGAAACATGTATAAATTGTTCTTAAATAGGTCGAAGATTTCCTCTAATGTTTTGTAAAGTGTTTTAAATAAACTGCTCATAATAATCTCCTTAATAGTAGTTGTCCACTTACCAGTAACACTCTCGTTTGAAAATATTTTCTCAGGGTGGACTTGAATTGCGTAAGGAGGATTTTTCTTTTGTTCTCTTGAGCCATGACGAGGCTGCATAGATCTACACGCAAGGGACGGGGCTCCAGAGCTCAGACTTGTCACTTTGTCTACAATACAAATATGTAGAGCAACTGAAAATGACAAAGAGAACCATGAAACAATCATTTTTGGTTAAGCAAGTTAATTAAAAGGTTTCAGATTCAAATTGCTTTAAGAAGCAAAATTTTTGCGGATATGATTTTAAGACAATTTTAACGTGGAGAGATTAAATAAAGTAAAATATTTACATTCGTTTGTGTACGTCCGTAATTAGTAATTACTTTACAAAATTATAAAACTGATTCTTGGAAATTGTTAAATTACTTTTATTAATGAGTTCAATTACATTAATTGTAATTTCATATCAAAAGTTCTTCCTATAAGTATGAAATGAACTCCTGTGTCTGTGTCACAGTAATGAACGTAATTTTTTACATAATATCGTGGCAATAAGTTCGTATCTACATTTAAAATATATTTCCAGGTAAGTTCATTAGCAAGTAGCTTTCAAAAGTTTCAAAATTTTCTATTCGAGTATTTTTATTGAATTAAACAAAATAGATTCGTGTATGATTGAATTCTATGTATAATTAAACAATTTATTATACTTTGAAAACAGTAATTGTAGTTTTTTGTCGTTTATCTACTTTGGTTACAGGAATTGATTGTGAGAAGCTATAAAGGTAACTAGAGTACCTACTTTCGCATTATTGGTGGACTTGGACTGTATCATGAATCATTAGTGGGTCTGTAAACTGTAATCTTATCCCACTAATAATAATGATGATCGTTTGATCTGCAAGGGTTTTAATTGCTATATAGAATAATACACAGATACACGTGTAAATAATTACCGAAACAACACCTGCATACTTAGGTTAGTGATAGATGTTTTTTATTTAGCTTATTTTATGACTTAAAAATTCTATCACAGCCACAAGCCACGGCTATCTATACAAAACAAGCTTAATACTTTATTGTTTGAGACTTTTTGCCCAAATCTCATTAATTGTCGGCGATCTCCACAGAATAACTGTATAATATATTATTTATGTAGAGCTGCTTTAACTTTGACTTTTTATACATTTATTACCAAAAAAATTCTACACCCTAAAAATATTTTCAATTTCCTATTAATTATAAATATCCTATAATTATCCTAATAAATAATTAAGTAGGAACATCAACATGTACACTAGAATATAACTAATAACTAGTTACAACCAGTTAAATTTGTAAATAATACAGAATTCCTGATCTTTTACCCATTGTTCTCTTTAATCAAATATCCAAGATGCAAAATATTTAAAAACTATGTAAATATAATAAATATACCTACGTATATAGATACCTACCTATGCATGTAAGTGACTTAACTTATACTTTTATGTATGTACAATACATAAATTTGCGTTAGTATGTTAAAAATGTATATTGTTTTACGAGATTTACGCATGAGTGCCTTACTTTGCCTGTTGTTTCCATCAGAGCGTAGAAAACTGCAAATGCTTAGCTTTATGCAATAAATGCCTATATTTTGGCAAGCATAAATTAATTAGTGGTATGGTAAATCGTAGATAGTAGCAGGTATACAATCTCCAGTAGATCTGACAATGGAATTTTTATTTTTATCATAAATAAAATCTTTAATAACAATTTGTATACATTGGTAGCAGAAATAACTTTAGCAGAGTATAAGTTAACCTAAGTTTGCTAGCTACTTTATAAATACTTAAGTACTATTACTGGAAGTGTTCGTGCTCATCTTTCAATTGTTTCTAAAATCTGATAAAAATTAAATAGGTATACCTAACCCAATACCATTGTGTAGTATTAAACATTTGGAAGCCTATTTAACATGGAAGTCTACATAATATACATTGTGATTGCTTTATTTAACAAATAATCAAATTAATGCTCCAACTTTGTATTATTAAGTATTTATTATTCACTCTGTGTGTTTTACCTACTTATATAGGAGAATTTCTTATATCCTTAACATCATGTAGGTTGTAGATAGCTTAAAAGCCAATAAAAATAGTTCTCTACTTTACTAAAGATTGATAAGCATTTATTTTGTAGTTTAATTATTTTTCTACAGATTTCTTTATCTTTTACAATATTTTTATATAACAAAAATAAGGAAATAACGTTCACTTAAGTAAGTACAGTAAATATTCTTTAGATTTTAGATCTTCAGTTTTAATGTTCTTATTAGTATTTACCAACCTATGTAACAATATAACTAGGTACCAGATGTGATATGTAAATGATTAATGGTATTATAATAATCAAGTTCATTGTCAGGGTCGAACGGCAACCTCAAACGTCAACTATGGTTGTGTATGTGTGGTTTAAGAATTAACCTTATAAATACAATATAACTTGAGGTACATACTTATATTACTTAGGATATTATAAATATTAGGTACTTATTACACTTTTGACACTCTTCCTTACAAATATAACCTTGGAAAGGCCAGAAAATAAAAGGAGGATTCCTTATCTTCATTGAACTTAATACTTATCAGCATTCTTCTATATCTTTGAACTTTAACCCAAAAATACATAAGTGAGACAGAGACTTAGGAATTGGACCGAGTGACGTACGTCGTTTGAAAATCGATAATAATATCATTGGGTTATTTGGTTTTTAAGCATTAACAATATTTACAAGGGCGTATGACAAAAAACACTAAAGTTTAGGTATGACGTGCAATAAACATGAAATCCCAGAAAATAATACGATCCAAAAATACTTTTGAAAATAGGGTGGTTCTAAGATGCAAAAAAGTACATGACACACTAACCTGGATAACATCAAAATATAATAAGATCTAAGTACTGACAGGATACACGTAACTTAATTATTAAGTCGTGAAACAACTTTACAAGAATGTTTTGTCTGTCTGTCATGTCACTCCGATAATTGTTGAACTGGTCAACGTTTTAAATTATTATGTTTCCAGCAATACCCCAAATTAATTGAGGCACTGTGAGATTCTACTAAAAACGATACCTAATAGCTTTTCAACGTCTAGACGTGTTAATATTCTGGTTTCGGAATTCAGTAGTGTGAGGCTACGATAATGCCAGTGTTTTACAGTCGCCGAAATTAGTTGGGACACTGTATTAATTAGAAACGTTTATTCTTTTGTACACACAATTTTATGCCTTAATGAATTTATTAATTTAATTTTTGGAATACTACACTTTTACCCGTTTGAGGATTCTGTAATTACATCCGTTTTGCAATGGTTTATTTTACACATATTATATTTGCTCAAGAAAATATTTTGTTGTGTAACGAAACGAAGGGATTGTATAACTAAGCACGCATTAAACCTAAATGACAATAAAATGCTCATTTGATTAAGGAAGCAAGCGCATCTTCTTAAATCATGTTGAATTAAGATTTGTCTGATAATGTCAGCAGCATAACAATGTAATAGTCATGTAAAAGATAGTTAAATGAGTAAAAACAATACAAATCTCATGTACACTAAATCAAAGTACCTAAAGAACACAAATAGGGAACATCCAGCTATTTAACTTAAGATTAGTACAACTAGATTTACGTTGGTAGGTTAGGTTAGTTATTTACCTAACCTTACATTTAAGCCATACTTAAACTGTCTATTGTTATTTATAATACGAAACAATGTACCTTACCCATATAGTTAAATAGTAAACCTCAACTAAACGGTTGTTTCTTTAGGTTAACAATAAAGCAAACTCAAAAATCGTTTCGTGATTGGTTGGGCTGATGTTAACAATGACTATATATAATTATCCAGTTTTTATAATTTCTCCATGAAATGGTTCGTTCCTCTTAATTACTGATGTTAGATCTTTATTTCCAGTGAACAAAGCAACATCTGCCGACAGCATGGCTTCTCTGGAAAAGTTTCCAATTCTTATTTTAATCACAAGTAAGACTTTTTTCCGTTTTTTCCTGGAATATTTTTGAAAATAATTAATTGTTATAATTGTTTTTCATTGTTAATTGATAAATGATGTTTGATATTAATTAATTGATCGATTGTTTATAACTGTTGTAATTTTTAGCAATATTTTACCCCTTGGTTTATAACGATATTGCCGATAACCAACTTCCAATCTGGAGGAAAGCAAATCCATTAATTTCCAGAGCGACAAATCAAAGGGGATGCCCCGTTCCCAGTTTAACTGCCACGTTGGCCCTGGGTCGTGCAGGCCCACTTCTCCATCAAGATAATAATTTTCTGGAACACATGGGCCACTTTGACAGGGAAAGGATCCCCGAAAGAGTTGTCCATGCAAAAGGAGCTGGAGCCTTTGGCCAATTTATTGTCACTCATGATATTTCAAATTTGACGCGCGCAAAACTTTTTGACACTGTGGGAAAAGTTACGCCGATTGTTGTTAGATTTTCTACAGTTGGAGGAGAATTGGGCTCTGCGGATACGGTCCGGGATCCTAGGGGCTTCGCAATAAAGTTCTACACCGAAGATGGAAACTGGGACCTCGTTGGAAATAATATTCCAAACTTTCCCATAAGGGATCCACTTCTGTTCCCCAGTTTTATACACACAAGGAAAAGAAATCCACAAACGGTAAGTAAATTAATTTAAAACATTTTGTATTTCATTATAGTCCGTATAGAATTTCATTTAATGTGCAGTTTTTACCTCTTAATTTCTCAAAAACTAATTATTGAATTCAATGAAAAAATATCTGAGATTCGTACCTTTTAATTGCCAATGGCCTTACCTCAAAATGCTTTGGGGGAAAATATATTAGCGTATATATGCAAAATATATTTTGAAATATACTTGAATACCTTCCTGCAAAAATAAAGGAAAATTTAGACAAAAGACCTGTTACATTCATTTTGCAATGGTTTATTAGTTTGAAAGCCTCTCAGGGGTTCTTATGCCCCCTTACTGAAATTTAATTGATTTTTGTTTTTAAATATTTGTTTTTAGCATTTGAAAGATGCGAACATGTTCTGGGATTTCGTCTCTCTTCGTCCCGAAAGCACATTGCACGTCATGATCCAATTTTCCGACCAAGGAATTCCTGATGGATATCGCCACACCCACGGATTTGGGGTCCATACATTCAAACTGGTGAGCGCAAAGGGAAAACAATCCTACGTCAAATTTCACTGGAGGACCAAACAGGGTATCAAAAGTATTTTGTCCGACGCTGCCGAAGTAATTGCGGGAAAAGACCCGGACTACGGAATCCGGGATTTGTATAATGCGATCGCCGCTGGAGATTTCCCATCCTGGGATTTCGGGATACAAGTAATGACTTTCAAGCAGGCGGAAACTTATCGCTGGAATCCTTTTGACATCACCAAATTCTGGCCATTTGAAGATTTCCCGCTAATCCCCGTGGGGAAAATGATCCTGAACCGAAATCCAAAAGACTATTTCACCGAAGTTGAGGAGGCTGCATTCCATCCCGGGAATTTCGTGCCAGGAATTGAAGCCAGTCCTGATAGAATGTTGCAAGGACGATTATTTTCCTACATTGACGCGCAAAGGTACCGTTTGGGGGTCAATTTCAACCAAGTTCCAGTAAATCGCCCTCTCCCGAATGTCAGAACGGACACTTACCTCCGGGATGGACAAGGTTGTCTCAGTAACGGGGCGGGAGGTCCGAATTATTTCCCGAATAGTTTCAACGGTCCCTTTGTCGATCCAGCGGCAGCTGAAACTCCGTTCGCTGTCCCTCCGTCAGACGCTGTTCGTGTAGACACTGGAGATGAAGATAATTTCTCACAACCAGATTATTACTGGAGAAAGGAGATGGACAAGGACGAGAGACAGCGATTGGCCAACAATATTGCAAATCACCTTAAAGATGCTACCGAGGAAATTCGTAGACGAGTCACAACTAATATTTTCGATAATGTTAACCCCGAAATGGGGCGAATGGTTCGTGTCGCTTTGGATGCCGCTCTAAGTCATCCTTAGGCTTAATTTATTCATTTTTCTTAAAAGGAAGGCTTAAAATATAATATGTATATACTCAGGGGCAGAGATTTGGGGATATATGTATCAAATATTCCGAAAACATTGATAACCTAATTAATGAATGTTGTCTAAAATATTTTTGCTAGGATCTAATATGAAATGTGTATGTATATATGTACAATTATTATTTTTGGCATTATTTGAGTTAGTATTTTTTATTTAATGAAAATATTCAGTGACCAAAAATTATGAATTTCATTCCGGTTTTAAGTAAGTAAGTATTCAGGTATAAAAAATATTTTGCAAAATTGTATTTAGTATTTTTATTTTAGTTCTGCTTTGTTATCTTCTACTCTGATTTAAATAATATGACTGTTATATCTTTACAACTGTAGGAAGTTAATTAGACTGATTAGAGACTGATCAGATATTGTTTGATGGTCTGGCAATGATTAGTAGTTTTGTCTACTTAATGTAAGTATGTTGGAATGTAATTAATTATGAAAGTTGTCAATAATTAAATTAATTAATGCAAAAAGTAATTATTCAAGTGTAGAGGGCATTTATTATTTACCATAAAAATTCTTAAGGTTTGCGATATTTCAAAAATATTTTAATAATAGTAATTACATATTCTAATACAATTAATATAATTCATACTAATTATCACATTTTAATAATTTGTGGCTAATTTCTGCTAAATTGAATTATCTATCGGTGGTAATGAATAATATTGTTTGAAACATTGCTAGCTAGTGTTGTATAAAATGTAGTACATTTTCATAAAAAACTACAAACTCTGTCATCAATAAAAGTGACAGGACATCATGCAATGCACTTAAAAATCTACCATTTATTGTTAGTAAAAATTAATGTAAAGTAAAACTTATTTAATTACATTATCATTGTTAATTAATTAATATCTAAAATTAAAGCTTTGTTTTTCTAC
>JAQFYC010002128.1:0-27983 GCA_034694165.1 Tomocerus mixtus | reverse complement strand
TTTTGATAAAATTAGGTTAGTCCGTTTTCATAATATTAGTAATTTTGAAAATTCTACCGACTTCTGGGCCATCCTTTAAGTTTGCATTTTACACAAGACATAGGTATACAATTCGTTTTACATTATTCATTCAACATGCGAATTAATTTTTCATTATGCAACACTACCGAATACCGACTCTAAGGACTCTATCAACAACACATATTATTAATATTTGATCCGATAATGTTTCATTCAAACATTCAATTGTTAAGTGTAAGTTAATATCAACTTGAACTAATTTATTCGTTTCAATACAGTTTAAGTTCTTTTTGACAGCAGTACAGTACACAGAGTATAGTAGTACTCAACATTTTTAATAGTAGGCAGAAGGTACTACTAGTAGTTAGTTTCCTTAGAATTTACTTGATTTGGTTTTGTAATAATGCAGTCACTAATTAGCACATAATAATAATATGTATTGAACTAAGGTTTGAATAGCCAGTAGATTATTATGTAATGTAGTAAATGTGTACATACATACACGTTAATTAATATACATTGTCCACATAATCAATTAATATTTAAGTTTTCAATATTTCAACCACGCATTTCTGTATATAATGTGATGACAGGGTATGACTTAGCTATGTTATGAATCTACATATATTATTAGTTGTAAACTGCAACTATTTTTTACAATGCTAATATTCAGAACAGATTTGGACTTAGTCCAGGATTTCAGGTACCTTATTATATGAATATGTATATTCATTCGTGAGTAGTGTTTTTAGTTTTTCCAAGACATATTTCCCATAAATATTACAAAAACATATAAGATAATTAATGCAAAAATTACAATAAAGTGCAATCGAGTTATTTCATTATAAGAAACTTATCCTGTTGGTACATTTCATAATTATTACTAACTATTCTCCAAAATAAGTTTGATAGTTATATACTGATAGCTAAGCTATTTTATTATCGAAATAATAAACAAGTTCTGCAAAAGTAATACATAAAATACATACACGTAGTAGGGTAACAATGACAAACACATTAATTGGTGTGTGAAATAACAAAAAAGAGTACAACATAAGACGATTTAATTTATAAAAACATGCATATAAATAAAATGCTAACTAACCGATGGCTACTGTCTATCTAATATTTAAGGGTTATCTACGAATCTATCACAAAAATATATTCAAAGTACCATTGGTATTAATTAATACGATTATTAATTAAATATGACATTTACGATTATCGCGTATTATATTATATACTTATATACATTACATTGATCAGGTAGTAGTGGTAGTGGTAAATGTGCCATCAGTAGCACATAATAAATACTGTATTATATTGGCTGTGAGATGAGAAATAATGACTGTCACTAGCTGTTGCCTGGAATGAAAACAATATTTTAGGACAATTTGTTTTCATTAGTGATGAGATGATTGTTGGCTTGATCAGTGAAGTTAGAAAGAAAGGGTGCCCTACTAAAATTTTGGTTGGTGTCATCACAAAACTAGTCACGATCTTTATCCTTATCTTTCTCCTTTTCCTTGTCTTTATTACTTTGAACGTTCCAGGCAAAGACTACACGATCAAAGCCACAAGTAAACAAGTTGCACTTTTGATCCTCTCCCCAGGCAGCTGATGTAACCATTCTCCGATGACCCTGCAATAAATAAAAAAATCAGTTTTATTAGTACATTGTTGATTATTTTCACACCACATAAAGAAAGAGGAGCGAGGTTGACTTTTGCATTCAAAGTGGCCATGCACATACCTGTCGATTTGATCTGGGCAATCTTGCTAGTCGCTGACCAGTTAAATCGAAAATTCTAACATGACGATCATCATGCGGCACGGCAATAAGTCCAGAAGATGATAACCCAATTCGATTAACAGCTGAATCGAGTCTAATAGTCACTTGAGCGGCTCTCATATTGCGAATATCCCAAACTTTAACCGTTCTATCATCAGATCCGGATACAAGTTTTTCTTCTTTTGTAAAGGCTGCACTCGTAATATTCCTGATTTAAAAAATTAATAAATATGTTTACAAGTAGTCCCCAAGAATATTAATTCTAAATATTTGGATTACTAACTCGGTATGGCCTTGAAACACTGAAACGGAATGGCAGGGGCTCCTTAGATCCCACATACGGAATGTAGCCTGAACAAAATATTTAAAAGTTAACAGTATGTATACGCATAAATATGTTAAAATAAAAAACTTACATCTTTAGATGTGGTAACGACAAGCTTTTGTATGGGATGAGTAGTAGCGTAGCTAAGCTAAAATGAAATGCATTTAATATTATCAATCATGAAAGGAATTAAAATTTAGAATGTCTTTCAGAAAAGATAACGGAGCAATTTTCTGGACAGGGCCTTTTGACCACATATGTGAATAAACTATAATGTGGCATGTTTGTGTACAATATATGATAAATATGATACTTACTTCTTGATCATGGCCAAAGAAGTTTTGCAATCGCTCTCCTGTTTGTGTATCCCAGAGGGAAGCTGTACGGTCCCACGAGGCAGTGATTACTTGGTCTCCCCCTAAAAGTTCGAACAAATTTTGTTGAAAATATGGCAATATTTTAGTGTTAAATAATCTAATTACCGTAATACATACTAAGGGTAAAAGTAAAAGCGGATTAGATGATGGAAAAAGAAGACAACTAATGAAGTCGTCTACAATAAGGTTCTGAAACTATCTTAAAATATCTTTGTCATGAAGTTGGTTCAAGAGGGTTTTACTTAACACCACTTAAAGACATGTTAACTCGATAGTAAAGTGAGCTTTTGCACATAGATCTAACATGTAATTAACCATAGAAAAGTGGATAGGCAACTAGTGCTTAATTACAGGGCAATGGGAGTGCAAGTTAATAATTACGGTCAAAGAATTCAAAATATACCTGGCAACCAATCAGCACAGATGACCACCGAAGTATGCCCACTTAAAACTGATGAAGGAGTCCTCAGTGTTGCCAACCCAATAGGCCCATCCCCGCTTTCATCATATTCTTCTTTTTCTGATGACTCGAACTCTTCTTCCGAAGACAAACCCTTCTGGATCTAATATTATCCATTACCTTGATACAAATAATTCCTTGTATGGACAAATAATACTATTTTATACAAACCATTTGCTCCCAAGCTACAGATGCTTGCCATATGTGAGCAGTATGATCTCCGGAAGCTGTCAAGGCCAGCTCACGGGTTGGATGAAAACGGATCGAATTAACAGATCCAGTATGACCTTGATAACGTAGCAAACACCGTCCAGAATCAATGGCCCAAACTCCGGCTTTGTGATCTGCAAACCATGGGAAATGATATATCATTATATGCCATAACTATTAATAATTAACATAATGATTCTGGAATAGGTATTATTTAATTGTGTATTGCCGTATTGCTTTATCCGCCACAAATAGTGTGAATTTAGCAAATGACATACCTGCTGACGCAGTTCCAATAACAGATATTCCTAGCCTAGCAGCAGTTACATCCCATATTCCGTCCTTATGACCAGCAAACTCTTTTACTAAACCACAGGACACCGTATTTGTTTTGAAACTTGACACAATGCGACTAGTTTGTTGTTTCAACCTGAGAGCGACCTTTTGCTGCCCCGGAATTCCACCTGAAATAGTAGTAAATTAAATTAAATGTCGCAATTCCACAATTGACAGTACTTTTTTAAACTGTAAGCAAACAGGAACAGTACCCTTATTTTTTGAAGGGTTATTTTTGTGAGCACTTGATGGCGTATCCAAGTCATTTCCGTCTACTGAACACGCTGCTCCAACAAGAAATGACTTATCAGGATTCGAAACTAAACTAGTGGGTTCTCGCTGTTCCGCAGCAGAAGAAAGCGTGTCGACTTTATCTTGTACTGTTGGCAATAAATAACAATACAAAAATTACATAAAATTAGCTTGCTGTAATATAGCTTTTGGTGTTTATCGTTTCAGGCTCAATTAGAAAACTAAACTTACATGACAAATTTTCCACATAGAGTGCTTCAAATTCTTTCTCGATTTGGTTAAATAAATCATTGAGGCGTGCCTGAAAAGCGATGGGGAGCACAGACTCACCTTTTTCTACAACAAAAACAATTATGTCATAACTATATTTCTGCAATTCTAACTAATGAGCGGGCTAAGACTAGTTTAAGGACAACGTTAATACCACTATTCTATTGTACTGTATGTGGATTACCCCCATAAAAAACACCCCACATTTAAAAAAAATCTTACTTAAGCTGGATCGCTTTCTTGCAGACTTTTTGTATGAACCATCATGCTGAGGCATGCTTATAAGTGGTGGCTTGAAGCTGGAAGTCAATATCGGTATCCAATGTTAAATGGTATGTTATGCTAGTTTGTTTGACCCGTCTTCCACCCGCTGCTATGATTGTAGCCACTGTCACGTCGGAAATGAAATAGCAGAGAACACAAGCTATGGGTACTTTAGGTACTGAGATTTGAGATTAACTGTAAAAATGCAAAATAATACTACATTATTATTATCCAGTACGCTTTTTGCTAAGTAACTTACCCCAATACAAACTATCATTTTGACAAATACGCTTTCTATACTAGCTACTAAGTAAGTGTAATAAGTAACAACACAAGTAAATTACTGTACAAATATAAATCGTGCCTATAAATTAGCAAATTATTGAACTTCTTCAAAATACTTACTTTATTTTATGCTGGGATCACTTGTGTAGTACTTATTGTTTCTCAGCATCAGCAGTGTTGTTTTTTTGTTGAACAATTTCCAGTGAGTGCTACTGCTGCAACAGAACTTATCCAGTAAACGGTAAAATTAATCAGCTGTTACGCTTATATGTAAGCCTAGATTAGTTACCCCTAGTGGTGATTGTACAGTACCAGATTTGATTTAAATACTTTATGAATTTTGTAAACTAACTATATGCTAATTTGCGCTGCTGTTTTGTTGTGTTGACTATATTGACTTTATTGTTGCTTTCCTTCCTTTCGATCTTCCCGAATACGAAGGAATCTTGACAAGTTCTCCGTCGATACCAGAATAATTTAAATATTGCGCTCAATATTGATGAAAATGACGGCTAAAGTCTGCAATGGAATTGTATTACATTACTCGTCACGTGGGATAGATATACAAAGTGGCCACATAAAATCACATTTGGATTACAATTCGATATTTATATCCATGCCTTTTTTGCTTACACACTTTACAGAACAACATAATTATTTTGCGATTTCTACAAAATTAAGCAAGTTACAGCATTGTAAAATTATTTTTGAGCAAGCTATTGAATCTTTAGGGTTAAAATGTCAGTTTCGTTAGTTCGGAAAGCTTTAGAAATTTCATCAGGCGAAACTGGTATCCCAACAAAGAATAATAATAATAATAAGCTTAGCAAAACAGGTAATTTAATTTCTTATTTAAATATGTGTGTGATTGTTTGTGTATCTCCTAAATAATATAGAACAGACACACAGATCTGTGTTTTTAAAATTGGGCTTTTAATAATTCCCTGACACCGGTAGCTTTTATATAGCATGTGTAATGTGTAATGCGTGTCAAATGTTGCAATACCCCAGAGGTGTATACTCAGCAAAGCCTAAGTCTTTACAAATATTTCATTTTAGTTCGGTAATGGGGAGAATTTGGCTTAATAAATGTAATATTCGAAAATTAATTTTAATTTCCAGCTAAATTGAAGGACAAAAAGAAAAAAAAGATAACATTGGATGCTATTCAAAAGAGAAATCTAAAATATCTAAAGACCTTAGATTCCTTAAAGCCGAAGCCTAAGAAAGTTTCCTCACAAGCGCAAGTACCTGTTCAGCAGTCTAAGAAAAAGAAAAACAAGAAGAATTCTAACGAGGATCCGAATAAAACAGCGTTTACGGAAGAAGATTTCGCAAAATTTGAACAAGAGTATTTTGTTTCGTAATTGCAAGTGATAAAAATGAGTCCCCAAATCATGTTGTTTTTTTCCGGAGCTGTCTTAGTCGGGCTTGCGATCATTCTTTTCGGCGCTCCTTTTTTACCTCCCCTCAAATTTCTTGCGTTCCCCACTGTTATAACTCTACTTGTAATGGGAAATATTTTTGTATTTACAGTAATATTTGTAACGCTTTATATTTACTGGAGGGATGTAAATCGTCAAGCAAATAAATAATATATCTCGTTGTCTAAATGTAATTCTACAATATTGTTTACTTTTCGTATGTAAATACATTTATTGTCAGTTTCAGAAACATGGTTAAAGAATATTGTTCATCATTGTTGTCCCTCTTAGAATCAATTAGCTTTGTTTATAAGTATATTCGGAATGATGTTCCACTTTATGCATAATTGCATGGAAGAAGTGTTAGTTGCGTGGGTATATCGTGGAAGATACTCTTACATAAATGGATATCGTTATGCAGTAAAACAAAGACGCGTTGTTATTTGTTAGAAGACGCTGTTTGTTTATTTATAGCGATTTGCGAATTTGGATATCCTTAAGCATAACTAAAATTATCTTTGGTGAAATGCCAACTTTTCCAAGCAACTGTCTACTCCTTGGGATTTCCTATGTATTGCCAAGATTTCCTCGATCAATATCATTAAGGATCATTATTTTCATCATGCTATTTACTTGCTTATCTCATACATACTCGAAACTCATAATGCTGGTGTACAGTAGTTGTACTGGTACACTGTGCTCGTCACGTCAAGTCTGCCTCTGGAACTGGGACTACATTGTTATAAATATATTGTAAATAATACAAACTTAAGTGTAAAACAAGCAAATTACTAATCTCAAGCAGCCAATTGGAAAAATTGGTCATGCTCTTGTACATTTTCCGATTCGGTCTCCCATTGGGAAGTGCCTTTATTACTGCTACCGTGTTTGATACTGTAAGGATCTTTTATTTCTTATAGTACCAAAAAATGTATTCCTTAGAAAATAGCAATAATTTCTAGGTTCATTAATTCGTTTAATTTTGAAACAGATATTTGGATTTTTCTGGGTTCTCTTACATTATTGTAGCTATATCAATGCTGTATTGCAACTCCCAGAAGAGGTTGTAGAAAAAGGTACAGAATCTTTAAACGTATGAACTAGAAGACAAACTATTTCTATTTATTTTTAGAAAAAAATTTTGCATTAAGATATATGTACTATAGTACTAAACCATCTTTTGCTAATATTTTTTCGATTTAGGGTACTTCGAGAATTTGCAATGGAGTTTCTTCATTTCTTTAAGAGCCATGTTGGCTATTCTTCTATGGATAGGAGTTGTATTTATGGTATGGATTTTTCTTAGTAATGCAAATAATAAATATGTACAAGTACAATAATAAAAAGGATAGGTAAATCATGAAATAAAATTAATATTTCAGGGAAGCAGAAGAGCATTGATATTCTGGACAATAACTTCTATTCTAGATGATCTTGCTATCATGGTCAACATAATTTTTAACCAAATACACTACCAGGAAAAATTTCCTGACAAATATTCATGGCTAGTCGTGGTCAATGTGATTTCATTTGTGATATTTCGGTTGTACATTTCTTCAATTGCCATACAAGTATTACGGCATTTGGGAAAGGACTATGAAAACAGTGATGATAGTTTCCCTGATAGCGAAGTCGACTCAGTTCAACCATTAGGTCAAGGCTTGGCACAAGTTTGGGACTTTTATAAGGACTTCCCGAGCGGAGGAGCCAGCGTTTTAATAACAGCTGAACTGGTAAGAAATTGAAATCAGCATTTAAATAGTGCTTTTGTCAGTTACTTTGGAATAATGATACATAATTTTACTAAGTAATATAGTATACCGCATTATGTAATATATTTCAGCTATGGAACACTTTCAATTTGTTAACAAGAGGTCTTACGGACGCATTATTTGGGAGAAGCCTTTTTATTAGTCCTGGTGTTCATCCAGAGGGATATCTTGCTCTGGAAGAAACAATAGTGCGATGTGTTCGTATCTTTTTGGCTGTATTGGGTCTTCTCTTTATAAAAAAGGTTCGCAGATTACATATTTTTTGGCAATTGGTGATAATTTTTGGTAATATAAAGTGCTCATGAATATTTATGGTCCATTTTATTTCTTTCAGATTAAACCCACTCTCATGAGAATCTGGATATGCTGCTATTTATTCGTTTTAATTGTGAGCTTAGGAATATTCTTTGCCATGGTCCGCATATGGGAGACACCCACATTTTACCGAATATTTTTCTATTCTATTTATATTCTCATGGATAACATTTTCCGTAGTTTAATTTTATATTTCTCCGTTAAGTTTTCCATTACTTACCGAAGAACAATTGTACCAGATAGCTATTATTTGTAATAAGAATTGGGATACAGATGCATATTGTTGACACAGTTGACAGAAAAGTTAAATAAAAACAATACATTGAATCGGATTTCTAAATATTTGCCACATTAAACATCTATAATACCTTACTAACTTGATAACTTATGGGCAGACAGAGACAGGATAGAGAATAGATATAATATCAACCCACAATGCGATGATACGACATACATATTGATAACTTAAAGCTTACTTAGCTACTTATCTGAGCCTATACTACAGAGAACACTACACACTACATAAAATAATGCCTAAATTATTGCTGTACTAAGGCTCAAAGTAACTGCAGTTTTATAATTGATTCAACTAAAGTTTTCCAAAGAGTGCAAATCGTATATATAAGTTACTTGCAAAAAGGTTTATTGTAAGTGAAACTTCCTCTTACTCTACTTGAAAGTACACTGAAGGTTTACATAATTTGAACATTAGTTGGTTCCTTGTAATGCAAATTAAGTCTTATATCTTATACAATTTCATGGATATTACAATTGCACCTAAATACTAATTCTTAATTCTAATGCATTCGCATTCCCCCTGCATTCCGGCTTCTTTGTTGTCGCTTATACTCCTTTTGCATGGTTTTCATAAATCTCCCAACTGCTCTCCGGTCTTCCTCCTATTAATAAAATCAATATTTAATAAATGAGTTCAATTAATCAAATGATAAACAGATACATTCTGTTCATTAATATTGTTGTTTTAAATCTTACCAAAGCTTTTTCTGAAAGCTTTGTGGGGTTATGTTCCAAGGGATTCATTCCTCCCATGTAGTTCCTCAGTGTAATTTTTAATCCTGTATTATCTTTTGCTAAAGTATTTCTTCTTTCGGCAAGAGCACCTATCTCAAGACTTACACGATTAAAGCGTAGCCAAAATCGCTCCATGAAGGAATACTCGTGGACAAGCTAAGTAAAAAAATACATAATAAATTAGGCATTTAAAAAAAATAAAATTTTTATAATGATTAAACGTTTAAAGGGGGTTAAAAAGGACTCGCTTTATTGAGGGGTGCATTTAAACTTGCAGCCTCATCATGTTCCCCTTCAATCTCACAGGTACATTGAATGCAGTCACATCCAAGGCTGTGAGTTATATGTGGCACTTGGAACATGTAATCATCCTCTCCAGCAATTTCGTCAGTTTCATGAAAGAGTCGCGTGGTTGTGGCATCTGCTTCAACATTGTCGTCCAACAAATCTCCAATTGCCCAACGAATCATAAAAGGATCTACTTTTTCGTCAAGTCGCTCATGTTTGCGACAGCGTTCGATGACGAGCAAGAGCCTTTCTCGTTTCTTCATGTTCTGTTCAATTTTCTATTTAAGTGTCAATCAAGAATCAAAATTTAGGCAATATTGAACCCTATTTGTTAATCGTATAGTGTTTTTGATACAGTACAAGTTTTTGACTTTTGAAGGGAAGAGAAAAATCTTGTTGAAATTACCCCATCGAGAGAGTGAAGGGTAAGAGCTAAGTGTCGTATAGCCATTCCACTCTTGTTTATATGGAATCGATGTCTATCTTGTTCCTCGTTGTATTTTCCTCTCAGTAAATTCTTCTTATCAAGAAGTTCTTTAAGATAGCACTGTATAGCAAATTTCAGAGCATCCATTTGATTTTCGAGACTTTCTGTACCACTCTATATAAATTAGTCATTCTCTGTTAAATATTGCTACATTTAATGGAACAATTCTTTATATGCATGGTAAAGAAACACAAAATGCCTAAACATAACCATGGACTTAAGAGAAAGTATTTGTGAAAATCTTAAATTGCGTCTCTACGTAAAAAGAGAAATCAAGTTATCTTATCTTACTCGGCATACTGTATATAAAGACATACTTTTAAAGTCTGCATCCGAGTGTGCTGTACATCAATTGTATCGTGTGATATATCATCCTTCTTAAGTAGAATAAAAAATTCCACTCGTATTGGCTGCATACTTTTCTGAAGAGATTATTTTTATATCAATAATTAAACTATCCATAGTAATGACACTACCCACTAATTAATAATCCATGATCAGCATGAACAGTCAGAGCTTAAAATTATTTGCAACATATAATAATTTATAAGTACATACATCGTAAGCCATCAATCTCCGACGGATGTCATCCCAAACTTCTCTCATTCTATCATCGTATTCAAGAGTAGCCGCATTTGCATCTTCCAACGATTTGTTGGCAATTTCTTCATCTCTTAGTTGCATACGGGCTTTAGAGTCCATGCTCACATCCTTGTACTTTTGTTCTACTGAATTTTTAACATTTGTCAAGTACTGCATACTTTTGTCATGGTTGTCATTCATTCTGAAATTTTCAGCTTTCAATCCATCCAAAATGAATTGCTTTCGTTGTGCGAAAGAATGTCTCACTTCCATGATACGCTTTTTGAAAAATTCTATGCAATAAAAAAATGATGAAAAAAAATTACATATAAAGTAAGTGAAAGTATGGTGAAAGTGGGGAAAGGAAGAAAATACGCCTATGCTACTTATTTATGGTAAAATATTCACCAAGCATTTTGTTCAGATTGTACAGATGACCCTTCCATGCCTCATCGTAATCTTTATTATTTTTTCGTAACTGTTCCTCAAGCTGTTTGATTAGCTCATTTTTCTTCTCAAATGATCGTTCGAAAGAAGATTGCAGCAACTGTTTCAAACAATAGATTTGGTCATTAAACTTAATGCGTACACTATTAATTGATAGTGAAACAATTAATACACACACAAGAGGGTAGCAAGTTAAAAATATTAAAAGTAACCTAAAAGTAAGTACATTGCTACATAAATATTTCTTCACTGCATATATAACCGTGTCTATTTATGCCTAAAATTTCAACTATGTACTGTACTTAAAGAAAATCGACTGGATATTATCTGAGAAATAGGCAAATGCAGTTATATCAAACCTTGAATTCTTTGAGCAACTCCTTATTCCTCAAATCTCTCATTACGGGCCGCCATTGAGTCAAGAGTTCTTGTTGACAAGATTTCAGCAGCCCAAACTCCCTTACATTTTTGACCTATATATAGGAATTAGTACAAGATACATTATGCAGGATACAATTGTATGTAGTAAACTTAGGCCTTTGCGTTAATGACAATGAATTGAATTACTTTGAGAAAGATTTTAGTCAATCGTTTACGCTTGCGACGCGTCTCTTTCTCAGCGGCCATTTTTTGCCTGGTGATAGCATTTCTTTCTTGAACTGTCAAATTATCCTTCTTCTTCTTTCCCTTGGACTTCCCCTTCCCCTTAGTTGCAGGCATTTTAACGGGATTTAGTTAATATAAGGAACCTCTATGTAGTAACAATTATTTATGATGCAGTATTGGTAGAGGAGAAAAATAATTGCTGTGTAATTAATAGGCGATTATTTCATTCACTTTAGGAATGCTCGAGCTGAACTAGCATGAAGATTGCAATAATGATCTACAGTCTAATAATACAATAGGCTCACTCAATAACGAGTAATTTTCATTTTGTCTAAATTCTCATTTAATAGGGGACAATAATAGTAACTATAGAAGCATTTGAAAAGATGTCACTTTCTCCGAAGAAAGGAGTACCAGTCTCTTTAGCTTACTAATACTAAAATATGGATCTGCGTCTTTATCCCTTGGACACTTTACCCCTTGGCTGTCTTTACCCCCTGAGTCTTTCCCTCTTGGTATAAAAATGGGGTATGGTATAAGGGTGGCCTTTTTGTCGAAACCTAACCTAATCTAAATATTTGAAACGAACTAGAATATTAGGCAGTAGGAAAAAGTTAGAGACTCAAGAGGTTAAGACGACCAAGGGGTAAAGATTATCCAAGAAATAAACATATCCCAGTGAAACTTGGATGCCAGTACATCTAGACAAGGAAACTCATCCATCTCATTGTCAGGAGAAAGTATACATGGTAAAAGTATTTCACCACAACATATAATCCGCACTTAAGTAAGTTAATAAACGTAATTGTATAGAAATGTATTCCTGCTAACGAATTGCAACTAATACTAAGCTGCAGCAGCACACAGCATGCATTTTATACTTGAATACTAGGTATACACAGTAAAGTGGAATTAGCGAGTAATGTTTGCCCACAGGGACATACTCCTAGTTTGGTTGCATGTATAATATAATATATAATGGTAATTAAGTAGTATTTTTGCTTATTTACTACCAACACTAAGATAGTAATATGGTGCATATAAGTATTTGTATAATTGACTGATGACTGGTGGTACTAAAATTAGAAGGAATGTTATAAAACAAATCAAAAAATATTTTAGATTACTCCAAACCATCTTTATAAATTCGTATTGGAGTGTTGTAGTTGGTTTTGAAATAAAGTAAAAGTAGCAGTGTATGATTAGTTCGTGTAGTATATTGTAACACAACTTCCGTATATTCTTCATTCAGTTTTTCATGCACTATACACAGTAAACTAGAATACACGCAAAGTGGGAAAGATCGGTGGATTAATAGTAGCCAGTTCAAATACAAAGCTAATAAAATATCAGAGTTACACACTATATCACTACCTTCTCTTAAAAATCCAACAATGGTCAAAATGAAGAGTCAGTCTCGTAAATTCTGACACAAGCCATGCATCCAGGTGTACATACAGAAAGGGTGCGTGACAGTTTATATTGGTATTAGATCAGAATCAGATCACTATTAGTAGAGTTGTTACATACAATAAGTATAACTATGTACCAATATAAATGTCATGGTTCGTCCTTTGAATTGTCACCTATGCCAGAGTGGAGTGACCACATAGACTATACTGGGCAAATTACTAGGCGTTAGTATAACATACATTACTAGTATATTTAAGTTAAATGTGATTATTAACAGTGTTCTAAATTCTAAACAGCACGCAAAGATTTACCGATAGTTATTTGCAATTCCACTTTGACATGCTAATAGTAATTTCTTATTCCAGTTGTACATAAATATGGTGTATTATTCCCAGTCCTTTATACAGTACAATACAAAGCATTGCATTCTTGAATATTAAATTATATATTAAATTATAAAATATAATCATTTATGCTATGCGACAATCCTACTACTGTGTTTTATATAGGCATCCTACATAGGTACTTACGATATTTTGCTGTAAAGGATTTACTGGTATATTTGTGCAAATACATCCATACAGTATTATGATACAGATATTATATATTATGTGTTGTGCAGAATGTGGCATGATTCCGACAATAATTATTCCGCAAACACAAAGCCATGATATCATGCATACACCTAATTTAGTTTAGCAAAGTATGAACTAGACGTTTTAGGAATTCTGAGTATTATCTACCTACTATCACTTGTCGTTTTACAAGTCTTTTTACATAAAAAGAGGAGAGTTTTCGCCAATTTTATAGTGGTTGCCATTAATATTGGTGCCTTACACGAATTCTGCAACACAAGCCTAAAACTTCAGATACATAATACGATGAATTATGTAGCGAAATTGTTCCTAACAATCCAATTAGTAAACTTGGGTTCAAGTAAGAATTATTATCTTTTTCCTATTTTTGTGCTGAAATGTTCTCCTGCATATTGGTTCCTTTACATTGCGATTTATTACACTCTACGTTTTACTCATTTAAACCTTCAACCTTGTTATACAGATAGTTAATTGCGATATCTCAGATTGCACTAATTAAACCACTTTTGTTTTCAGCAGATTATACATTTTATTTGTATTTATCATTACAATACTTTTTCGTACTTATGGCACTAATGCTTTTATACTTACCTAAATATATGGGTGTTATGTACCACGGTACGTAGAGGGACTTTACCGTGTTATGCACTATACAACTTGAACTTTCTTGCTATTTATACAGAAATTGTCGAAGCAGTGAAACCTTGGGAGTCAGAATCTAAGTTGAACAACACATACTGGAATGCAAAACACGAACTTTTTCTCAATACAACAATGAATAATGGGGAAAATCCCATTGAAATCCTATTTTTGGGAGACTCATTAACAGATATGTGGGGCTATCAGGGCTATGGCCTACCCGTATGGAATACAACCTTTGCCTCTCGTAAAGCAGTAAACTATGGAATTGGGGGAGATAAAACGGAAAACGTGTTATGGAGGATTTTAAATGGGGAAATTGATGGACTGTCTCCCAAAGTAATCGTTCTTCTCATAGGCGCAAATAACTTCTTTAAGAAAGATACAGCCGTAGATATAGAAAAAGGAGTAAGAGAAATAATTAAAACATTACAGGAGAAATTGCCCAACTCGGATATACTTTTGCTGGGTTTACTACCGGCACTCAACACGGATTTAGCATTCAAAATTATTGCAGATATGAACCTGAGGTTGGCTAGATTAGAAAACGGGTCTAAGGTTCGTTTCCTTGATATGTGGCACAAATTTGCTCAATATTGGCCTTCTTTGGTACCAGAACTCTACGCAAAAGACAATCTTCATTTAAGTACTGCAGGCTACCAAGTGTGGGCCAACACAATGAACCCTGTTTTAAGTGAAATGTTAAAAAACAAAGAAAGTACTTCTTCCTCTTAGAATTGTAATCCTATTTTATAAACGGGCACAACCTTCAACCTTGAATGATTCTTGAATAGTTGGGTATCAGAAGAAGATTTAGAAATAATTAACAAAATTTGGAAAACAGCTATTGTTAAAAGTAAATAAATCATGTATGAAATCTAATTGTGTATAAGCATTAAGAAACATCATTTACCAATTGTAGTTTATACAATATTGTTCAGAAAGATATTACAATTTACCAAGGAATTTAGATAGTATGTGTTTGTAGCATACATATACTTATACTTATAGTATTTATATATATATATATCAGTATATCAGTATTATTCATTCAAGAAATATACTGATAATATCAGTCTCTCACTAATTTTTTTGATAGAATGAACTGCATAATCAAACCTTCATGCATATGAAAGCATATCATGGCTGATAATTAGTAGACGGTAGCATATCTATAGCTGTACAGTGCACAGTCAGCCAGTTGTAGTGCAGGTGTAGTTTAATTTTCAACGGAACTACACAATTGTTCTTCAGCTGTATCGAATTATCGAATACAGATACATGTACATACGTAATATAGTATAAGTTGAATATTTCACTTCTCTACTACTTTACGAGCTTTTCATTATGTAAAACTAGTGCTCATTAAACTTATCTTGCTAATAAATATCTAAATTAAACATAGTGCTCTAAGGAGCGAGGCATGTGTATATTCGTGTTAAGCATAGACTATCGCGTACAGGAATCATGAATAATTGATGATATCGGCAGGATGACGAACGATTCATAGACAGGCTGCCTATTTTTGCAGGTGCATGCAAAAATGTTAAGTTCTAAGAATTTTCTTTCTGCACTACCAATTCTTTGCTCCACTCTTCGCTACAGCAAAACTTGCGGGTTATACCTAATAAGTAGTAGCTACTTACTGTAATACTAATAAGTATCATGCTGTAGAATGTAGAAGCAAAAAACCGATATGTTAAAGCATTTTACCTGCAAAAGCAAAGATCTGATTGAATTCCTAAGTGAACTCATTCGTACTGAGTAGCGCCATGTCTGCAGATGGAACTGGCGAAAGTGAAAATTTTCTTTTCATCGCTATAGGCTGTGCCTTTACAGTTGTTGCAGTAAGTTTAGTTAATTGAAAAATTCACATTCTAATTTGAGATATGATACACTTATTTGCGTAATAAATAATAATTCTTACTCGATTTTTGCATTTAGGTGGGTGCCGGAATACTGGTGTACTTTCTCTGTGGATGTTGTTGTAAGAAGTGCAAAAAGGAAATACCTCAGATTCAAATAAATTCAAGTGATATTGAAAGTACAGGTACTTTGACTTGACTATTCCTCCTTATGATCACATCCTATGTTGACACTCTAAATTACTGGGTACTAATACTTTTTAAAATAATTCTACAGCTATTGTTGATGAAACGTGATTAATGTAAATAATGATTCTTTTAGCGTCAGATCATCCTAAAACGTGTTTCATCTGTGGAAAACCTAAAGATCGGGTCGGTTCGGGTCATTATAATTGTACGATGGACGGATGTTGATGTTATTAAAATGTTATTCGTTGTGCCTGATTCTAGCCATATGAGACAAGACGTTACGCTACATACTATATGAATAACAATGGCATATAGGTATATATTAATATTTTAAATACCTAAATGTTTATATAATGATATATCATCCCAGTACCAACCTCAGAAATGTTTTTCCTACTTACCATAATATATATATCCATTTAATTTTATTTTTTGACAGTAAATAATCTCATTTATATGTAATAGACAGTATTAATAGTGTAGTAAGATTTTGTTGGCCAATTGTTTATGTATGTAAGCTGTTGCAAGATGCAATGTTCCTGTTATTTCAAAACAATGTGATATGATATTACAAACTAAATATGCACAATGCTGTACCACAAACCATCATGAACACACATATTTTATGGAAAGTTCATGCAAACTGGAACCAGTCAAATTACAGTAAGTTATGGAAACCTTTTTTACTACATGTTACCTAATACTAACTATCGTATATACATATTGTACATACTACTATACATAATGCACCTAGGAACTACTTAGCAGAGATGTGGATGTGACCAATTTAAATCGGTTATCCTGTAGTAATTATTTTATACCAACTCTAAGTAGGGAATTGATGTAATATGTACCTGATGTAGTTTACATTAACGTTGGAAATACTTGTCCAGTTCAAGACCAAAATCTAATATTTACCTAAAATCTTTCTGTAATTTACGTATGTAAATATGACGAAGTAGCTTATATTCGTTATGTAGTCCCTTCAATAAAGCCAATTTATTAGTGGACTTATAATGTGCATACACATAAATGTGTTGTTGTAATGTACTACATTATTCATTATAGATACTTACTAAAAATTAAATGTCTTGAGTGATCGGATGGAGGCAGGTAAGTCATTTGTGGCTTTCGTCCACATAAAATATAATAACAATTTTTCACGTTAGTAAGCTATGCTGCTCACTTACAAAACTAGATTCCGGTCAATTTGGCTCGTTGTCATGCCATGGAAAGCTGCAAATGCAAGCTAAGGTAGGTGAAATGGTTTCACCACCCCACTAACTGCAAAATCCACATATTATATATACAATCAAACAACACAAAAGTTAGTAATTTATGGATACAGAGGAGTTAGGTACACTGGAGACCATCCACCTAATACTTATACACACCGCTTTATATGGCTACATCACTGTGTCCCAAAGCATATTTTATACATAAGTACTGACTTCAAAAGATATTATAAGCACATATCTTAATATTTTAAGAACATAAATAAACAAGCCCCCCCCCCAAGATGGATAACTTTGAACATAGGAAGAAGGCTAAAAAGCATAACGATCATGAAAGTTATTCAAGAAAGTTTGCAACCTCAGGAAGTGCACATCCAGTATCGATTAATGAATCAAGGGAGAGGGTTCGCATGAGACAGCAACAACAAACGTCAAATGATAAATACATAAATCTTCCCCCATTAAAAGATAATAAGGCAGCTAATTTGTTCCCGAATTTCGGTGATAGAATTGACAGCAACACTTATTCTGTCCGAGTTCCCCAGCCACAGTCGTGGACTTCTCAGAAATATTTCGACGATAGAAAAGGTCAGTTTGGTGGGGGAATTAAGAAATACCAAAAATGGCATCTTCCGCAAGATAGGAATGGTTGTGGAAAACTTGGAGAAATGGAAATGAGACCAGGCGGTGGTGATGGAATATCTATTGCTGGTTCATTACCCCATAATATGCCCTCTTTGAAGCGTAGTGATATAGTACAGCGGTTGCAAACAACGGAAATAATGTCAAGCAAGGAAATTGTTCGACTTCCAAAACTTGAGGATAACAATTACCCAACATCTCAACACAGACAGAGTTATCATTGTAACGAAAAACGTACTTTGGCGGATGTAAACCTACCGTATCTTAAGGATGAAGTAGGTCCCCGTCCTCATCCAAATGGTACAAAGATAGAGATAGATTTCGTTACCCAGTTTAATCTGCTTATAGTAAATTATTAATATTATATTAAATACTAATCACAAGTACCTTATTACTTGAAATTGTTAACCAGACCAATCATTGCAATTCTACAGTAGATTTAATCTAATTAACGGTAAAGTTTCAGATTGTGGAGATAGGCAGACATTCGATTCTATTCAGCCACATCGCAGACCGGATACTCCTCACCCACAACATATGCACCGTCGAAATAAGGAAACTAACAAGTTTCTCCTCTCTGAGGAAGATGGAGAAACGAAAGTGAGAAAACCTTGTACATTTCATGACTTGACATACAAAATTAGAATTTTTACAATACACTTTGGATCTACGGTAGATATCTGTGTGTGTATAATATTAACTAATATTTTTTTGCATCTAATAATTTCCAGTCTCGGTATTTAAATGTAAGAAACAAAGATTTACGGGATAAATTAGAAGGAAGAAATGCATTGTCAGGTAGGACTGCTAAAACTCAAGCGAAGAGCGACCTTAACAAAAAATCTGTAAGAGACAAAGAAAAAGAAATATCTTCCGAAAAGAGAACACGAAAATTAAATTTAATATGCTATGCATGTAAATGTTCTAAATATTTATCTTTGTTAGGGCACCACAGAAGTCAATCTGGTAATTGATGTTGCAGAATGTCAATCTAATCAAAGAAGTATATCTACTCATTCAGCTTTTACAAGGAAAAGTATTCAACCATATGTACAACAACGGTGCTTAATGTCGAACAATCTCACTAGGAGTTATAAACAAGTGGATGAAAGTACAAGGATGAAGGCTCTACTCAAATTGTGTAAAAATGACAGTAAAACTGTTAATGTGATATAAATGACTACAATATGAAAATATCCTAGGCAAGCTAAGGTTTTGATGATAATTAAAATGTGTAATACTATAATTAATATGTAAAAAATAATGTGTTCATTGTAATTTCATGCTAATAGTCGTACTGTGATATTAAACAACTAACAAAGGTATCTTTATTGTAACGTAACAATCCTTATTACAGTTAGGTTTATAAATACAAGACCCTTACACTGTATTAAGATGTGTATTTGGCTTATTCACAAGCATATACGAAATACACCGCTATACCTTGTACATACTCGCTTTCACCTTTCACCATAATGAGTTTTTAATTGCTATCTAGTGAAAGTTAAATTAATTTCTCCATTTCCACATTGACAAATGTTCATTGTTTCTCTTGATATTTTCTTTTAAACTTCACATGCATTAGGGTAGTGGTGAAAGTGACGTGGAAAGGTGAGAAAGTAATAAATGTTGGCAATTGTAATTCTGAAACTCACAACAACGACAATAAATGCCATTTCATCTATATACATTATGTGTAGCTTCCGGAAAGCCAAACTCTATAAAGACTTTATGAGGTAGGGAACTTTTCATGGTTTCTTTAAAGAGGGTTATTCTATCGTCCTTAATAGTGAGCCTGTTTAGAATGGGGTGTTTGAGTGTTGATATGGGTCGACAATCCCGGTAATGATAAAGTAAAGCTACATTTGTTTTCATAATATGCGATTTGTCTGTAAATCTGTAATCAATTTGGTTTACATATTTGGTCACCAAATGATGCCCCACTGAAACAATTTCTATAGGATTGACAATGTACTTTCCACGCAATTCGGCATTCCATATTTTCTTTGTTCGTGTAGTACAGTTCCAAATATTCAGCTGAAAAATGTTTTTATCGTCTGTTCCAGAATTGTTGCTCTTTTGGCAGAATTCAGTGCAGAAAAATGTGTTTCTTACGAGCAACTGGTGATAGTTTTCATAATTTTTAAAAAGAGTTGCAAAATTAAGTTTTGAAGAATATTGAGATTGAGGAACAATGTATTCATCAATATCTACAAAGATAACTCTAGATTCTAGCATATTGTTATATAAACAATCATTGAGAGCAGCAAGAGTTCCGAAATCCCATAATTCGCTTACATTTCCTGTTGGCAAATTCCAATGATTCAGAGTAATGACAATTTCTCCTGTTTTATAAAGATTTACCAAGTATTTCTTAATTCTAGGGGAAATACTCAAATCATAGAATGTAAAACGGGTAACTCCCATGCTAAAATAGTAGGATATAAATTGGACTAATTTAGGCAAATCATCCATAGGCCCAAATAAAGGGCGAACGCAAACACTGACACTAAAATTTAATTTAATGTCATCTTGCAAATGTCTCTGTTCAATTCTTCTCACAGGAAACATTTTGTCAGGATATTCCTCAACTCCAGCGGGATGGACAGAAACATACATTTCATTTTTATTAGTGATATTTGCTAAATTGACGTAACAATTAAAATACGCTGCGGAGAAAATTTTAACTCCTTCTTCAATAATAGTATAAGTCATCGTATGACCAGGAGTAGAAATCATCTTTCCATCAATTTCATTTTCCTCGAATATTTTGCAATAGTATTTATTCCCCAAGAAAGTCTCATCTTTGATGTGTAGCCATCGCATTAAATTTGTTCGTATGATGTCCCTTGCAGGAGGCATTCGGATAATACCTATGATACGAATGAGAGATAAATTAGATTTTGACAAGTTTCGAGCATAATTTCGCGTGTCCAGATATGCACTGTATACGTAAACTGTGTCACTAATTCTTGTCCACAAATTGTTCTCATATTCCAGCTCAAAGTTCCTTCTTCCTTGTTTATACATATTTGAGTTGTGCCACCTGCCTGCTTTAAAATATTCATTTTCATTTCCTCTTCTACGGAAATCCACCTGGGTTATTTCCATATAGCTGAAATCAAAAGACCTTCTTATGACAAGAGGAAGAGTAATGACACTGATGATAGCAGCAACGAAAATTACAGCTATTACGACAACTTGGACACAGGAAATGATCGAAAAGTGACATTTTAAATTGGGTGATAATACAAATAGCATTAGCCCACTTAAACACTTCCGGATATTATATGTGATTCTTAAACGCATTTTCCCTCCCATCTTGCTTTACAAGATTTCTTATTCTTCATCCATTTTTCATCGATTATTGAGATAAAGTCGAGATATACCTTTGGGGATGGCAAATATGCACCATGTAATAAAAATTCGAATAAAACATCCGTGCTTGTACATACGATATATACTAATAAAGCTAACAGGTAAATATATATGCACTGCTATGTAGAATTTGCATACAGCTTTCATTCGTTAACATTTTAGTGTGGTAAAAGTAGGACACGTACATTTCACTTCTGTGTTAGTAACTTTCTATCAGTTTTGTCGGCACGATAGCCCATTAAAATTTATAATCCAATTTATCACTTGATTCATGTTTTCCTCCGATGTATACTTGTACTACGAATATATGACACTGAGTCGACTGAGTGGGGCACTTTTGCACTGTTGTGAACAGAGAACATAAGAATTGCAACTTTTATAATAACAGTTTCTTTCATTCGGCATGTTTTCAGATCTCACACATTATACATTATAATCTGTTCTTTTCACATACGCATTTGGACGTTTTGTCAGCAATACCCACTATTATTCTTTCTTCAATACGTGGTATTTAGTGGGTGAATGGTCGATTGACAACATATCAACGTGAGCTCATGTAAAATAATTGCGTAGGCTTCCCTTTTCGATATCCCCGCATTCAATCATTCAATTATCTAAAATCTACTCTTTACATGTAGATGTAGTAATACTAGTATAAGTTTGTGCACAAATACGGTTTATATTCGAAGGCAGTATTATAATGTGATGAATTCTCTCCTACTACTGTCATGTCAATCTTAAATATAACTTTTCTAGATATTTTCAGTTTTTCTCGTATCACTTAAGGTTTCTTTCTCTTTTGACAACTTGGGAAATAGAAATAGACAGGACTACTGTACGTGGGTTCAGAAAAGTCCTTCTCTCATTCACAGCACATCACTCTCCCAAATAACATGTTTTCCCAGACTGTGAACTGAGTCACCTAATTTATTGGGATAGGCAGTCAAAGCAAACACTTTGTGTACTTTTCTGACACCAGCTAAGCTTCTAAACCATATACTTTAGCACTGGAAAACCGAGTTAGAGAAAGTTGTTATTCAAATAAAATATTATTATAGTATATTGCTGAAGCTTTTATATATGCCCTTTTATTTCTCCTCCTCTTTAGTATCCTATAAAAGAGTTCACTGTTTGTACTTATTTACGCTAAATGTACATAATATAAGATAAATTAAAATAGGAGATCGAGAAATAATCAAAATTATGTCCGCGATTGCCAATTCCTTACTCAACAATTGTAACAAGGATAGTTCCATAGTTTTCTCACTTTTTTCCTGTCAAGTAAATACAGCAGCTCTGAATTTATTGCTGCTGTTACTGATCACAAATGCATGCCAAAGCAGCAATTTAAGATACACAGAATTATCTTGTGCTGATCTTAAACCAAGAAATGCTGACCAGTACAAAGAACCAGATTACAGCCACTTCTTTGGCTTCGGAGGACAGTATCGGTTGGGGAAAAGGCACGTTAATTACGACCACGTTCCTTATCAGCTCAACGTTGTTGGAAGACGCTACAGAAGGAACTCCGATCTGATTGGTATGTAAATCTTGTACATATAAAGGTGGGCTTCCAATTAATTCTGTCAGAGTACGACTGCAACCTTTACGAACTGTGTTTCGCTTTTCTTAGCTGAGCTTGCTCCAGAATAGTGTGTGTTTAGCAGTGAACACTGTCCGAGGGTATCCCCACAGAAAACTGCTCGTACGTATAAGAGGTACTTACACATACTTATCTGAATGAACACCAGCTTTTAAGTCTATGTGCTGTGTATTTACATATCCCTTGACATTAAAGGTACTTACAGATACTTCACTTACCCACAAAATTTTATATAAGTACCTACCTAAGTACTCTAAGTACGCTTTACGTACGGGCAGTTTTCTGCTATACCCTCCAACAGCGTTCAGCTAAACTCACACTATTCCCGACCAAGTTCAGCTAAGAAGAGCAAAACACAGTTCGTAAAGGTTTCAGTTGTACTCCGACGATATTAATATATTAAGTTATAAAGGTGAAAGATCTTTTGTCTATGTATACAACCACAAGTGGTGAGTCACCCATATGTTTGCCAAATTATACAAGCAAATTAGGTAAGCTATACTATATTAGTTATGTAATGTGTTGTAGTAGAATCTTTATCTTCTACAGAAGGCACTTATAAGCCTGGAAATTATTTTTTAGTAATGATATTTTTATGCAGAAGAGAGCAATAAATTCTGAGTACTAAGGATGAGATTTAGCAGATGCATATGCATTTAGCCAGTAAAAGCAATTGCATTATAGTGAGCATTGAATATTGTACAATTTCACACTACAAAGTTCCGTGCATGGGATATTACTTGTAAGCATCTTTTATAATATTAATTGCTATACAGGTAGTAAAACCAAAGCTCTTTTACGGATACTGCGGATATACAAATATTAATATCTAGAAGTATAAATAAACGATGAATAATTCATTAGCAAGTGCAGATAAATTACTTATGCATGGGAAGATTATGGTAACGGTAAACAAAGGTAGTATAAATGACTCACTTATTTGCCTTGGTTTGGTTTGTACTGCTAACGAAATCACTAAGATATAAATGTTGGACTGTACTGAAGTAAACTTAAGTATTATATGTAGCTTGCATATGCATGAACAAAAAAAAATCTACGTAAAGGGGCTTAATGACAATACTGACTCTATTGATCTGCATGTTCCATTTAATTGCAGTACGAGTTGAAGGTGAAGAATTTGAGGGATTACTCTTACAAGCTCGGATAACAGCAAGTGGTGAATATGTGCGTGGGGGAATTGGACTTGTGGGAAGCTTCCGCTTTCTCCCATCATTCTTTATGTATTTGCCATGCTTCGATTTACCACAATCTACTGTTGTGGACAGGGGAAGGCCTGTCAAACAAGCTAATGTCAGTTTCATCTGGAAAGCCCCAGATCAAGAATCTGGCGACATTGTTTTCATGTATTAATAGCTTTTAATCCTTAATATTTTACTTACTGTATGCAACATGTAGTATCGTAAAATGTTGAGCAAATGAACTCTTGTCGGAATCTAATGTAAGGTATATTTTACTTTTTAGTGCGAGTGTACTGAGGGGACCAAATTATTGGATAATTGTTTCTACACCACTTTCATTCAATCCTTTCCGTAAGTATTGAGACCATTGTATTTTAAGCAAAATCAAGAGTTAGATTAACCATTATTCGTCTTTTTACTTTCCTATTACACAATCTTTACCTACTTATGCTAAGTAAAATAAAGGCATTGTTACATTATTTATTTACGCTTTATAAATACGTAATTTACTTGGATTTTTTAACCAGCCATCAGTACATCAAGATGTGGGACGTCATTAGCATGCTTTCGAATCTGTCCACTAGAAGGTTACTGTGGGGCCAGAGAATCGTTGCTCATAATGGCTTACAATGTAGAAGATTTTCGCGACAAAAGGGAACTGGAGTTTACGATGGGTGGACGCCTTCATTCAAACAATGTAAAAAAATCATCCTAAGATGCTATTAACAGATTTTATTGTAGAACCCCAAAACATTCTTTCGCCTAATCACTACTCTTGCCATATTTATAAGTGTATTGAGTTAGTGTATTTCTATGCACAGCTTTTTATGTATTTTTTATTTATGTACATTCAAACCAAATGATCCTTTGCACTAAATCTAATTTGTAAGGCCTTATTTTGAACTTAAGAGCATTCATACTCGTATTTATGTAAATATTTGGTATAGTTTTATTTACAATGCATAAATGTCATAATTCATGGAACTACTTCTGGTTTTTACACAGACATACTTAGCCGTTGCATTCAGCAACGACTTTAACGATTTGGTGGGAGCAGATTTAACAATTTGCTATTTGGACCGAGGAAGAGCAAGAGTGAGACACATGCTCATTGAAAGTTTGCTTACCCCACCTTATGATCACAATGAGGTAATTGCTTAAATCTTTTCATGCAAATGTATTTTATTGCTAGCATTGCATACAAACATGACTTACTTAACTTACCTGTTATGTGATTATAAAGGTCATAGAGCTGGATGATTTTGATTTGGATGGGCACGGTAATATGCTCTGGTGTCGTTTCCGACGCATAATATCTCCACACAGTATTATAAATCCACGCACTCCTACATATCAGTTCTACTTCCGAGGACAAAGAGATGTTCAATACAACCGTAAGTACACCTACATAAGCTTTTAAGAGCATATCCAATTGAAAACTACAGTAATTTTTTGTTAGTTACTAAATACCTGAAATTGGTATTATAAGTAAGCCACTTTACTGGCATTTAAGCCATGGACGAGCAACGTCTATTTTTATTCTTCGTCGCAATTAACTATGTACACGTACAGAATTAGAATATGTATTATTATGAACTTATTATATCTTCCCCAATCTTGAGACAACAGCGTATATTTATATAGCTATTCGAGATAGTATACATGTGTTGATATGATTTTCAGATTTCGTACTTCCTCGAAGGAACCAAATCTACCACTCCAGCTATATGAGGAACTTTACATTTGCAATTAATGAAATCGTGTCTGGTTCATTTAAGCTAAGCATCAGTAAATTCCTCGTCACTCTTCATACATTCATTTTCTCAGTCATAATCTACACAAGTCATTTTTGCCAATAATTTAGCAATTATACATATCCAGGATGGTCTGCTATATTTAAGCTTTTACTTTCCAGCAAGATGAAAATGAAATTGTTGCTCAGGGTGAACAATTTTATGTCTTAAATATTGTACCATGTTGCTGAGAATTTTTCCAGGTGTCCGCATACATTTTACATACTATCAGTGCTACGCAATTACAATTACCTATACAAAGACATTTAATATACCAAATATAACATAATGCTTACTCAGTTTGTAGTAAAATCTGCGTGCAGTAACTTTTACTTTTAATAAACAAATACCTTTCTGGCAATAAGAGGCTGTGTTTCGTGTTTATTACAATTAGCTGTTTGTCGGAAAAATTGCAAATTGAAGATTTAGATAGAACTGCCGTTTAGAGGCTTCCTCTTCTTGTGTAGTAACAGTAGTAGTAGTTAATATTAGTAGCAGCAATCAGCTACATATATGCCTACTTATACATGCTGCAGTTACATGAACTATGCCAATACCGGAATTTGGTAAAGGCAATATTCTTATAATGGAAAAGTGGGTTTTTAGGTCAATACCACACACTTGAGAACGACAATTCAGGGTTCCCTTTTGTGATACTGGACGTAGACAAGTGGGACCTAGAAATCCTCTTTACAATTCGGAGAGTATAATGCCTGCGTGCCTACCTATGCATAGCCACAATGAGCATTATAGTCATTGTCATTGTGCTTCGCTTGCTATGCATTATGCACTATGCTATATTTAATTCACACAAGAACTGGATAAATCTGCATGCATTCATTCATCCAATTGCCGTGGGTTGCATAGTTGCATTAATTAATTTAGATAAATATGTACATTAAGATTGTAAAGTACATTGCATTCCTAAAACCTTTGAACTTTCCACGGGACCCCAAAACATAATCCAACGAAAAATTAGTCAAAGAATCTTTTTACTTCAAAGTACAAGTTCATTCTTCTGTACAAGAATTGCTATAAAATATATGCGTCTTTAGTTTGAGTAAGTCTTCGTGTTGTTGATAGCAACGCTGACACTTGCGATGCGATGGTGAGCGTCTACATTTAACATCAATGCAAGGATACTAGATAAAATATGGCTTTATTTGTTCAAAAATGAAAGTATTAAAATGTCATGCAATTGAATTGAAGTTGACTGTGTATGGCAGAGCCTACTTGCATAACGTAGAATACACCATACTTATGCACTGCATACCACTAATTAAGTGAGCAAATGAATGTGCAATGCAGAGAGAACTGAATAAAGTTTTAATAAACTATAATTTCGATTTCCCCGTTGGAGGATCCGGAATCCATTTATGTGCTGGCAATTTCTTGTGCTCTAAGATATAAAAAATATTATGTGATTTTTGTATACATGAAATCCTTTGGCTTTGAGTACTTTTGCATGTAACAGAAAGTTAAACTCACCTGGAATTTCTAAGTAAAGTGGAGCATACAGACTTCCGGCACAATCGACTTTGAGACAGGTTCCTGATATGAAACTAGCAGCAGGTGACAACAGAAAACAGACAGCACCCGAAACTTCATCGGGAATTCCTGTTCTATAAGTTGGTAGACGATTGCGAACTGCATCAAATACACCTGGTACATAATTGGCAGCTGCGGTTGGGGATTCTATTATTCCTGGAGCTGTAATCAAAAAGATAGGATAATATAATACCTGTGTACATATTAAATATGTTATGAAGTGTATCCTAGTCCATACTAGGACAATTTTAATAATTTATTCTTAAGTAAAATTCTTCGTATTACAATATATGCAAATGTGTTGGGGAAATCCTTACCTACAGAATTGATCCTTACTC